>CATKWJ010000007.1:0-148597 GCA_949825065.1 Odontocerum albicorne | reverse complement strand
TGATGAAAGTTACATTGTTTCCAAACATTATTAGTAATCTAGATGCCGAGTATTTGAATATGTTATATCCAAAAGTGTGCCCAATAAAAGTGACTGTTGAATTGTAAACACGAGTAAACCGAAATATTAACTAGTTATAACTTGTTAGTTATAACCAGGGCTGTAGAGTCGGATGAAAATTTACCGACTTCGGCTTTATTTTATACTCCGACACCGACTCCGACTCCGACTCCTACTCTTGACTCTGACTTCAATTTTTATTTTATTTTATAATTTACTGCGTCTACCTAATGTATTTATATTGACTTATTAATAATGTATACAGGTATAAATAAAAAATTAATTATATTCGTACACAAATGAAACAATTTAATAAAAAATATATATAAACAATACGCATTAAGCAATATCTTCACACTAAAATCATATTAAAAATATATATTAAAAATATATATTAATATTTAAAAAAAGAATTAAATGAAACTTTGAAAATAATTAGAAAAACAACACAGGTAGGTATTAAAAAAAATAAGAAAACACTTTAAAATAAAATAAAAAGGTTGCTTCATTTGTTTTCATACGTTAACTAAATCTTATTAATATTGTTTATTATTATTTTGATTCAATGTTGAATAGAACACAAGATAGGATTTTTGAAAGTAAATATACTTTATATAAATGTTATTTCCTATTCGTGGTCTAAATGGAATTAGATCTCAAAATAAGTCAGGATTTATGGAAGCTCTTAACTTGTGTAGGTGGTAAGTGGTAAGGCCGTGACGGTCAGCGCTGAATCTTGAATAATTTCAGGAAATCGCAGTATTGCTGTTTTTATATCTAATTTTGTAAAAACTGTAAACTGAACGTAATCCCCTTTTGGGGTTTATTGCCATTATAAAAGTGTGCATAGTATCAGGCATGAAACGATGAGAGGTTAACTGGTTTACACATACCGTAACGTTATTCAATAAAGAAAATGTTAAAATAATTAAACGGAGTCGGAGTCGGTCGATTTTTTCCGACTCCGACTCCGCCTAAAATGTTCCGACTCCACGACTCCGGCTCCGACTCTGACTCCACAGCCCTGGTTATAACTAAGTTCAAGTGTATTGTTAAAAAATCCTGCTCAGGAACTGATTATATATTCACAATAAACTTATAACTGTATTACTATTGTCTGTTTGCTGACTTTCAGATTAAATGAATTTGATTTATGGAGAATAAATTAATTGGACTGTTTGTTGTATATTGTTTGAGAATACTATATTTGAGAAAGTGTCATTTGTAGGTTGTTCTGTTACCTTATTGAAATTAAATTGAAGTTCACTCGAATTATATTTTCACTGTGTTCATTCTTTGTTTCCTTCTATGTATCATATATTTTAGTCACTTTTGATACGAGAGAAAATCTCCATTATTGGGATGGATAGATGTAAAAAAGATTTTATCAATATTTTAACATTCCTTTGAATGAGCTTATATAAAAAACATAAAAAAAAATAAAAAACATATCTTATTTTTAATTTTTGAAATTAAAATACAAGATTTTTATACGCTTAGTTGATATTTTAAATATGTGAAAATATATGTAACAACAAATTTCCAATAATTACATTAATCCCCGCTACATGAAGATATATCCAGCTCCTATCCTAAGGCTATCTTCAGGCGGAATCATGCATCACTCACCTGAAGTGAGCCTGGACACGGGAGGTAGAAACAAGTATAGAGGGATTTAATGTAATTAATGGAAAAACAAAATAATTTATTGCTAAATATATTGATAAAGAGTTCCATAAAGATTAATTATTATGTTCCTTTAATTATTGTTTTACCTACCGCCCAACTCCTTAATTAATTTACAAAATAGACAAAAGAAGGGGTGTCAATAAAGTGTTGTATTGGAACAGTGTAGAATGAGTTATTTTTTTTTTGTTTACATTAAGTAGTAAGATAGTGAAAGCATTAATCTAAATCGTTCTTGTGCATATTTTTAAAACATTTATGCATCTTTTGGTGCTCTCTTTGGCTTTGGCGCCCTTAGGCAAATGCCTAGATTTGCCTGTTAGCAAACACGGCTCTGGTCACATTACTTAATTTACCTCTTGGAGGAAATACTCCTACAATAAGTGTGTCATATATTTTTTTAATTCAGTACTGTAATAAATCTAAATATGACAGATTTATTGTCTAGATATAAATTGATATGTTCAGTGTGATATTATTATTTGTTTTTGGTTACCTGTTACTGTTTTGATCAATTCTATTCACCTAATCAATTTAACCCTTTTAATACCACGGGGCCGATCATCGCCCCCGACTGGTGTATTGGAAAAATTCTACAGGGTCGATCATCGGCCTCAAAGTTTTTATGTTGAATGTATATTTTTTGAAACTTTGAGAACCATTTACTTTCAAAAGAATACATTTAAAACTAAATATTAACTGAGATAAAAATAAAATATAAAAGTACTGTGCCACTTTTTTTTGCCAAAATATGCTGGGATTAAAAGGGTTAAATTGTTCAATAAAATTAAAATGTACATCTTATGTTATTTTTTAAGATTGACGCGATATTAATTTTGTTTAATTACAAATAAAAATGAGAATTTATTATAATGTTAAAAATGTAACAATTTTTTTACCAAAAATTATTTGATAATAAATACAAATTATATTTTTTAGGTTAATTTTCTTTTGATAATACTCCCAACATTAAAATACAATATATTGTTAATTTATAAACTGAATTGTCAAGTTTTGATAATACTCCCAACATTAAAATACAATATATTGTTAATTTATAAACTGAATTGTCAAGTTTTGATAATACTCCCAACATTAAAATACAATATATTGTCGATTTATAAACTGAATTGTCAAGTTTTGATAATACTCCCGACATTAAAATACAATATATTGTTGATTTATAAACTGAATTGTCAAGTTTTGATAATACTCCCGACATTAAAATACAATATATTGTCGATTTATAAACTGAATTGTCAAGTTTTGATAATACTCCCGACATTAAAATACAATATATTGTTGATTTATAAACTGAATTGTCAAGTTTTGATAATACTCCCGACATTAAAATACAATATATTGTCGATTTATAAACTGAATTGTCAAGTTTTGATAATACTCCCGACATTAAAATACAATATATTGTTGATTTATAAACTGAATTGTCAAGTTTTGAAACCCACTTCGAATAAATATTTTTTTTTAATTTCAGTGAAAATGTTTTCACATGTAATCAATAATTATGTTGTTTTTTTTTTGCAATGAAATGATACCTTTGTATTTGGAAACTATACCATTAAATTAGGATTAAGGATTTTTTATGAATTTTAAGTATTACTTTCAAAAAGTTTCCAATCTAATTAATATACGTTGAAAATGATTTTGCATTAATTATATAAAATAAAAGCTTTATTCATATCAGCGGTTTGCAACTAGTGGGCCTAGATACTTTAGTAACAATCTAAATGTTATGGATTTACCACTCTTCTTTCCATTGAGTCATTGACGACCATCTGACTTCCATTAATTGGGTTCTGGAATTTCTCCCATATTATGATGTATGTAGTAACACTTCAGCTTTCAAAAAAACTATTTTATTGTATTACACTTTAGTTGTATACAGTACAACCTGCTATTTCCAACCAACCAGAAAGAAGATCAACAGACCCTGAGCGAAAACCAGACTGGAATTCTTTTTGAAAGAAATCTGGGTTCCAACAGGGATCAAACCCTCAACCCCTAGGTTTAGAAGACAAGCGTCTTACCAACTAGGCCACGGAGGCCTTTCTTCCTTCCTATCCATATTTTTGTCTTTAATCTTTCCCAATAATGTCAAATTTAAACATTTTTCTTCATCGCATGCTCTCAATGCCGAGTGTTGTAGTCATCCGCTATTTCTGGGACTTTGTGGATCACTTGTCTCTATCTTTCCTGGTCTTGGGCTATGTTGAATGTAACAATTAAAAAGAATCCTGTTCAATTCTTTATTTTGTCCATCTTATAGGATATTCAATTGAACATTATACTATATTTAAAAAATCCATTATTTTTCAATGATCCATCATATTCCATTAACAGCAAAGATGAAATGATAGTTTAGGGCAGGGGAAGGGCACCTTTACATGTTGGAAGGTCACATTGAGTTGGCTGTAACCTAATAAGACTGCATTCAAGGAAATCAATTAGATACACTTTAAAATGTATATCATTTTTAAAAAAATCTAACTATGCACTAATTTAAAAAAGAAAAAGAAAATAAGACTATATAATTGGATTTAGGACCAATAGATAAACAAAATAGTTTTATTGCCTATGTTTTGGTGATTTATTTTTGTAATTATTTATTTAAAGGCTGCAAAAACATATAATGGAATAATTGTGTCAATTTTAAAGTTAAACTTTTAATGACTTTGTTGCGGTTACTTTTTGTAAGAATTTGAATATTTGGTTTAGTTATAGCTCTCCTTAAAAAAGACAGTTGTTAATACTTGGATATCCTATCAGGTTCTGAGCATCCTACAACTTTGTTAATACTTGGATATCCTATCAGGTTCTGAGCATCCTACAACTTTGACAATGCATTATTTTACGATTTCTATATCGCTGAATCTTCCCTTTTTTCTCCGAGTATATAAGCTACATTAGTTACTTTATTGCAAAATTTGCATTCATTCAAAAGGCCACACTTAATGGTCTACAAGGCTGTATGCTGTAGGTTCCCCATCCTTGGTTTAGGACAACAAACTTAACTGTCTTGAAAATATAGCGACATTTCATAAATGTTACACGGTGGAAGTAAGTTATAATAGAAGTGGTATTGGAACTGAAAAGCGTGTCGGAGATCAGTTAATCAAAGAGGACTCTGAATAGAGTCGCACCTTGCACACATTGGGGATTGGAAACCCAGGGATTATAGTGAAGGTAGAGACCGTTGGGTGAGTTTTAACTGCTTATGCTGCTACATTCGAGAAGTTATTGGGAGCCTAACTAATCAAGTTTTATTTAAATCCATTTCAATATATTATACCTTGCCAGATTCAAGCAATCGATTAATCTCTCAAGTTGGGGTACAGTCTTGGTAAGGAAGCAGTGGGAATTCTCTGTTATACTGACGACGCTACACTCATAGCTGAATATAAAAATGACTTACAGAGAATGCTCACAAAGTTCGATGAATCCTGCTCAAAGTACAATATGATTATCTCCGTAGCAAAAACCAAGTGTATGACATTCTCCAAAGACCCACTAGAGTGCAAAATTTCAGTACGTGACGAGTCAATTGAACAAGCAACCCAGTTCAGATATCTCGGCAGTGAACTGCTCAGCTGTCATGACCTCCCCGGAGAAGTAAGGCCTCAGGTATATAATTATATAGCAGTTGTGGCGGGCTGCCTGAGATATGTCATATGGAGGAATAAATATATGAGAACGGATAGCAAGGTACGCATTTATAAGACCTGTGTGCGACCTATCCTCACATATGGCATCGAAGCGAGGGCGGACACTGTCAGGACAAAAAGTATGCTAAGGACAACGGAAATGAGAAGTCTGCGCGTTATTGCTGGGAAGACTTTGCGTGATCGTGTAAGGAACACCACAATCCGAGAGGTCTGTGAGGTCCAAGATGTGGTCAGATGGGGACGACAGCATCGACGATACTGGTACCAACATGTACAGAGAATGAATTCCACAAGAATTCCATACATAGCTCTGCATGGGGTGCTGGATGGACGGTGTCCGCCAGGGAGACCCCCAAAACGATGGAGAGATAGCTGGAGCTCAGCATCACAGGAGGACAATCCTGCAGTAACAGACTTGAGAGTCTACAGAAACTTTAAGAAGAAGATTAAGGTTGAACCTGGCCAATGATTGGAATTTAGGTTGACCATTGGCACTATTAGACCTATCACAAGATGGTGTAAAATATTACTGGATGAGGAAAACTACTTTTTCTGTCATGATATAGTATTGAAAAGAATTATTCTTGGTATTGAAGTTTGTACTCGAGGGTAATACCATTGAAGAGGATTGGTAAAAACTATTTTCAGTTGCGAAGGTTCCGACTGGATTCTACTAATGGACATATTCGAGAATTATAAAATCCAACCAACAAATGATAAATCGTGCATTGAAGAATATTTGGCCAAGGATCACAATGGAAGGTAATCATCAAGTCAAGCCACTAAAGGACATTTATCAAAACATCATAAGTATGGGAAATGAGTTAAGCTTTGGAGAATTATGGCGATTTGTTTTATTATTTAGTTGAATATCAGTGGTAACGGAAATAAATTGGACAGATTAGAGGCCCTAGAAATTTCTAAGTCAGTGCACCGATCGGAACATCTGTTGAATATTTATTTCTCAAAAATCTCTCCGCTCTTGGCCGAAATTGTCCCGTGCCTCCCTCACCCCCCAGCCACCAACCGTTGAAGCGTGTATATCGGTACCAGTTCGAACAGCATTTAGTCTTGTTTGCGCTCCCCTGAAGATGAGGTGAAAGCCTTGGAACCGGTAGGGTTATACCATCACAAAAAAGTGGAATAAACAGTGTTTGATAAAAATAAATTACAATGTCTTTAAACCTCCACAACATTAATGCCTTGACTATAAACAACATATTTACTTGGACATTTTACCACCGAAATTTTTTGTTAATTTTAAAGTTAACTAACCTTTTAATGTTATTATTATAACTTGTGTCTGCTTTTCTGACTGACCATCGCCATTCAAGGAGGATTTTTTAATTGAATCTTCTTTTACTCTGGTATTTTAAGTATGTTCATTTTAATATGAAAATAAAATTAATAAAAGTTGAAAACATATTAATCAAAATAAAAGTATTTGTTTTGCAAAATTTTAATTCATTCCATTTTGCACTTAATGGCCTCCAAAGCTGCAGGTGTACCCCTGCTAGACTTTTCTCTCATATTTCATTGATTTTTTTCTTCATGAAACGTGTAATGCATATTAAATATGTATTTATATAGAAACAAATAATTTAATATACAGACAACTTTTCAGGAACATGTGTCTTCCGTAATGTGAGATACAGGTGTTTCTTTACTCGGAGATTTAGTTTTAATACAAAGACACGTATTAATAGTATACTGTAAAGAATTTTTAAAGGCAACCGTTGCAAAAATATACCAAATATGGATGTCTCAGGGTAAGGGATTAAAATTTAGAATATTTGGTACCAGTAAAATGCGCATTTTACGCTGCCAACGCTGGTCACAATCCTTTTGAGACTGTTTTTCCCTCCAAATATTCAATTTTAGTCGCAAACATTGAATAATATTGATGAAATTAACTGTATTCCTGTTGTAGAATGTTAAATAAGATTAAGAACTGGAGAAAAAGGTTGTGAACTACTGTTTAACATAAAGCTTGTGAAATTCCACAGAATTTTTACCTTCAAATATTTTGATCTCTGTGTTAAAGTTCAAAATAGTTTTGTTAATATTATTATATAAGAAAAATTAATTATAATTAATCAAATGACTGTCTCACTAAAAACCTATCTAACGAGGTTTGTTTTTAGCTGTGTTTTAATTTTTTTCTGAAGTGAGACATGGCATTGTCGTTGTAAATGTATGTTTGTAAACTGAATTAAAACATATGTTTGAGATGAGAGACGTTTGAGATGAAAGACGTTTGAGAACAGAGGTTTGACTGTACTAAAATAATAATTACATATATTGTACTATTTGTTTCAAATACATTTTTTCAATACAAATGTATTTCATTTTAACAATTAAGACATTTTTCCATACCTTGAATACTTTTTCTTGTAGCCCTAATAAACTATTAAAACACTCTTCCATACCTAGAATAATAAATTTTTGCAATCCATATAAAGTCCATATCATCATAATTAGTAAATCTGCTATCTCGCTCCAGGTTAATTAACCTTTTGCAATCCATATAAAGTGCATAGGGTTATCATAATATTAGTAAATCTGCTATCTCGCTCCAGGTTAATTAACCTTTTGCAATCCATATAAAGTGCATAGGGTTATCATAATATTAGTAAATCTGCTATCTCGCTCCAGGTTAATTAACCTTTTGCAATCCATATAAAGTGCATAGGGTTATCATAATATTAGTAAATCTGCTATCTCACTTCAAGTTAATTAACCTTTTTTTTACAGAAAAATATCCACAGAGGGATGAGTATTTTTTTAAATTTTAAAATAATCCGAAATTCTTATTATTTACCAACAAATATTTTACGCAAATAAAGAAAATCTTAGCCTTCATATCGTGGGCTCAATACTAAAACTAGGTAACTCGAAATTTGGCATTTTTGAGTTATTTACATGAATGGATTGCTCATCGAACGGGCTTTCCAATGCTATAAATAACACATCGATCAATAAGTCCCGGGACTACCTACTAAAACATTTGTTTGCCAAAATTCTTCTTTATTCATCAACATAGTCTCCTTCAAGAGCGATACATTCATTCCAACGCTTTCCTAACTTTTCTATGCCGGCCGTGTAGAACCATTTATCTTTGGTTTCAAAATAGGCGTTAGTTTCGGCAATCACTTCTTCATTGCAGCCAAATCTCTTTCCCTGGAACATCATTTTGAGGTTTGCGAACAGCCAATAGTCGCTGGGGGCCAAATCTGGAGAATACGGTGGGTGCGGAAGCAATTCGAAGTTCAACTCGTGCAATTTGGCCATCATTACCATCGACTTGTGACACGGTGCATTGTCCTGATGAAAGAGAACTTTTTTCTTCTTCATTTGGGGCCGTTTTTTTGCAATTTCTGCCTTCAAACGCTCCAATAATGCTATGTAATATTCGCTTATGATGGTTTATCTCTTTTCAAGGTGATCGATGAATATTATACCATGCCCATCCCAAAATAAGGATGCCATAACCTTCCCGGCCGACTGTTGAGTTTTTGGTCGCTTCGGACGACTTTCACCGGCTGCTTTCCACTCAGCTGACTGCCGATTTGATTCCGGAGTATAGTGGTGGATCCAAGTTTCATCCATTGTCACATACCGATGCAAAAACTCCTATTTATTTCGCGTAAACAGTTCCAAACAGCGCTCTGAATCATCGATGCGTTGTTGTTTCTGTTCCATTGTGAGCAAACGCGGCACCCATTTCTTAAAAAGCTTTTTCATGACCAAATGTTCATGCAAAATAGTGTAAACACTACCAAATGATATCTTCAGGACGTCAGCTATTTCACGCATATAGTATTTACTTTGCGATTTCCCATCACGATTTTGAGGGTTTTTTTTTGTTTTCTGGTGTAACAGCCTCATTTGGACGACCAGTGCGTTCAGCATCATTTGTGTCTGTACGATCGCGTTTGAAATCAGCATACCACCGACAAATGGTTGTTTTCGATGGAGCAGAGTCCGGATAACACTTTTCAAGCCATCGCCGAGTTTGAACGGTATTATTTCCCATAAAAAAGCATGTTTTATCAACACACGAAATTCGAAGCGAAGAAAAATGTTAATGCCTTAACTATAAATAATAATTCATACACATATATTTAGTACTGTATAGGATCTACCATAATCTCTTGAGAAACATGGCCACACTCTCTTGAAGAAAAATTTACTCGTCAATACACCATAGAATCGTACTATAATAATGAAAGGACAATTAATATACCCTCATTTAGAGAGCACACTCTCTTCAACGGCAATCTAAATTGGGACTTGAAGCCGCTGTTAATGACATTAAAAATATTACAAAATAAATATATATAAGTATAGTGTAAGCTAAGGAAGGTAGTGACTGTGGCCATTAGATTATGTACTTTCCCGGATCTGCATATGCTCAGAAAATCATATTTGGTAAGAAAACTTAGCACAGAAAGACAAACTGAAAAGAAAGCTTTGTAGATCTAACATACAGATTTATGATAGTAAAATATTACGATTTAGATGGAGTGTTAGGTTAACCCTTCCCTTACGGTGTTGGGTAGTGAGTACGCGATAAAAAATTAGCGATTTTAAATCGGAAAAATAAGAACATTCATAGATAATCCCCTTAATTAATTATAATTGAAGTTAAAAATTATAATAATTGAGATTTATTTGCTGAAAACATTAAAAAACCATCTGGCAATGCTCACGGAACGGGCGTAAGTCTACTCTGGTTGCAAGCCCAAAAGCTACTGTGGCGCGGAGCGGTAGTGGCTTACTCCCGGCGTGGCTTACGCTTGCAACGATTGAGCTCCTCGCAATTCAGTGAAGTATGCAAGAGTGAGATGCGAATATAGTGTCGCGCTTCCCGCATACTCTTCACCTATCGTCAAGACGAGGCACTCGCAGCGTTTAAATGCGAATTTGTTTCCGATCTTCACAAAACACCTACGATGTAGTCGATAAATTCTGATTATTATTAATATTATTTTTTAAATCAATGCGTAAATATATTATGGAGGAATACCTAAAATCTTAACCTTGTATATATTATATTTATAGAGATATTGATGGTTATTAGAAGCAACGTGTAGAAGATACCCAACACAGGGAAGGAAAGGTTAAGGCCACACCAAAGTACTTCGCTAGGTGCTACATGACTAGGTGACTTCAGGCTTGGCCACACTAAAGTGCTTCGCACAAATTCATTTGTCATTTAGGAGCGGTTGAGTCAACAAACGATGCCACTCTCAAAACTAGCCAATTTCATTACAACTTACCTTATCTTTATTTACTTCCTGTGCAACTTCATTCCAAAGTGATTTGATTACAGGTACATTTTTGTATAATTTGCTCGATGGGTTCCACAAAGGCTCCCTTTTATTAAAACTTCCGCCATCTGTTATTAAAACTTCCGCCTGTTAATAAAACTCATGCCATCTTGTAAAATCACTTGGTGACACAATAAAATTAACCAACACGTCTGTTCGCTACTAGGAGACTAATCGTCATGTAGCATGGCACGAAACGTGCAGTTTGGCCATTGCAATAGTATGCGGTGCGTTGGTTCGCTAGGATATATCACCTAGCTTGGAGCATAGCTCTAAGCATCAAGCGAGGCTCCTACCTGTGTACTTAGTGTTCATATACCATCGTAAATTTTGATGAGATTATTCCATCTACATTTTATCTTGATTTTTTCTTAGTGTTATACATACTGCAGTAAAATACACACATATGTTGGTGATTTCATGCCTTGGTTTTTTTCAAGTTATTATGTTAATGTTATGATTTATAAAGGACATTTAAGTGTCTTATATATTTTCAATAAGGAAATAATGGCAGGCCAAAACATTAATAAGCCATAGTCAAAACATAATTTGAAATGTTGACAAAAAAAATCACAATATAAATCTATCATAATTTCTGGATGAAACAATTTGTGGCCTATGATAGATAGCTACTAACACTGCTTAATTATAATACATACATACACGACTGATAAGGACGAAAAGGAAATTGAAAATTAATATTATGATGGGAGATTTCAGTGGAAAAATTGACCATGGGATAATATAAACCGTTGTTGGTGTGCATGAATTGGGAACTCAGAATGACAGAGATAATTGTTTAGTCTAGGCCAACACATTTAAAATGTTCACATTGGAAAATACAGATTCTGCCAAATATGTCGAGACAAGACATCATTTTTTGTGCTGCATTGTCAAAATTGGGTAATTTTCTTTTTTAAACATTTTCAAATACAGTCTTTGGGTTTCAAATATAAATAATTTTGAACAATGATTATTTCCAACTCTAGTTCTGTACGAGAAACACCAAATGTTGAGATTTGAGTAGAAATTTCTTCTATCAGGTCTGTAAATATGAAACTGGAATTTGCTCATAGATGGCTCTAGTTGTCAATGTAGTGACTGTCAAACCGCGTCATTGGCGCCTTTTTCTTGTGTTTATATTTGTCAAAGACTTTTGACTCACAAAAATAAAAGTTTTATACAACAACATATGTTTTCATAGAGTTGAACACGTCTGTTTTTGTGCCTGATAACTACGATTCGCCGACAGCATTGATTTTCTGTTACCATTTGAAGAAAACTGCTGCAGAATCGCATCGAATGCTTGTCGAAACGATGGACGTAGAAGACCACCGAGAATATTTGAAGACGTTGAATTGCAAGCATTGTTGGATGAGGATGACGCTCAAACGCAACAACAACTCGCGGATCAATTAAATGCGACACGAGAAGCCGTCTCCATATGTTTTAAAGCCACGGGAAAGATCCAGAAGGTGGGAAAATGGGTTCCACATGAACTGAATGAAAGACAGCAGGAAAACCGAAAAACGACTTGCAAAATGCTGTTCGCCAGGTACAAAAGAAAATCATTTCTCCATCGAATTGAATGGCGATGAAAAATGGATATATTTCGAGAATCCTAAGCGTAAAAGATCATGGGTAACTCCAAGCAAACCAGCGACATCGACTGCAAGGCCAAATCGCTATGGACGGAAGACAATGATCTGTGTTTGGTGGGATCAGAAGGGTGTTATCTATTATGAGCTGCTAAAACCTGGCGAAACCGTTAATACTGAACGCTACTGACAACAAATTATGGAACTGAACCAAGCATTGCGTGAAAAAGGACCAGAATATCAAAAGAGGCAACACCAAGTGATTTTGCTACATAATAATGCACCATCGCACACAGCAAAACCGGTCAAGGAAACAATTAAGGCGTTAAGTTGGCAAATACTTTCGCGTGCGGCTTACTCACCAGACTTGGCTCCATCCGATTACTATTTATTTGCATCGATGGGACACGCACTTGCTGAGCAGCGCTTCACTTCTTACGAAAATGGCTCGATGATTGGTTTGTCTCAAAAGAGCAACAGTTTTTTTGGCGTGGCATCCACAAATTGCCAGAGAGATGGGAAAAATGTTTAGCTAGCGATGGGCAATACTTGGAATAAAATATTTTTTACCATTTTCGGACAAAAAATGTGTACTTTCTATTAAAAAATTCCGATTTCATATTTACAGACCTGATATATTAATATTTTTTTATATATATTTGAAAAAGATAACGCATTATTTTCAATCTTGCTAAAATCTTTTTCAACAGCTTTGATTTCGAAAATCATTTTGTTTGGGTTGCATTGAGCCATGTCAGGATGTATCTGTAGATATTTAATAATGCTTGGAATATGCTTGTAGTCCCCATCTTTTAAATTTACCTTCAGCAGTATTATGAGCTGTTGAAAGCTGCTCTTCTTGAACTAATCTCTGACACATATCTCTTTTACCTTGTAATTAGAGGTTTAAAAAGTTGAGTTTGCAAGAAATAAAAAAATCACCTTTTCTAGAAAGGAAACGTTATGTCCTCTAATAACTCCAGAAACCTCATAAAAAATTGCTATTTTAGCAATTCAGTTAAATTTGTTTAAAAGGTTCAATACATTAATTGTTTATGGTAATTTAATATCTAGCCTTGTTTAAGATTTGCCGTTTTATTATTTACTGAAATCCCTATATGATAAAGTTGTAAAATCATAAGTACACAAATACAACCAAATTGTGGGTAAATCCCAAGAATGGTTTTATGGAATGTCAGCATTTAATACATTGAGCACTAGCATGTAACTTTATACATAACTGTTTCTCAACTGAACCTATAAAATGAAATGATTCCATGTGTATTTTTTGTTGTTGATATGGCCTAGCAAGTTGAAATGATATCCAAACTGTGGAAATAAATATAGAACTTAAAATAAATAAAAATATATAACGAACTTAAAATATTTTAATTTAAATAATAAATCTATTGGTTCTCTTTAACCGATTTCATATTGCAACTTAATTTGGAACTATAACATTAATGTTATTTTAAAATATTAACGTCATTGCAATTTGTAGGTACAAGACACACGGCTTGAAAATTCAATCCGAACAATCTTGTCAAGCGCCACGAGTCACCTGGAATTATGAAAAAAAAATGTTGATTTTGACTTATATTCAATTTTTAAACTTGGGTCCAAATTTGTACGAATTGTTTTAATTCTACAAACAAATTATTTAATCCAAAATTCAAAATAGTTTACTTTTCTGGATTGTGACATTTGAATTTTATGGTTGGTATCATGTAAATATAAATCACGGATGAGATTATGAACCTCTTATTCTTGAATAATGGCCGTGTACTCCTATGTACGGAGTATACGCCAGTGTCAAGTAATGTTATGAACCTCAAACGTATTAAAATTTACGTTCGTGTTTAATTTTATTATCAAGAATTTATGACATGGAAATATAATCCTTACTACCAGGATCATACTTTTGTTTCATTACAGAGAGATTTTACGTTTTTTGGAATGGTAGCAGCCCCGTCGTATCGGTGGGAAAAACAATATTTCCACGACAACTTAAAAACAGTAATATCCCAGTAAGATGACGTAGACGGTGTCTCTATAAAAACAAAAATCAACACGAAAAACATCTAAGTATTAATGAAACGGTAATCTGTTCCATTTAAAGGTATTTTTCCCCACCTGTATTCAATTTATTTATACTTCATTATTCTGTGAAAAAACTGGGGAGTTTATTGCTATGTATTATAACTATCTCTTCGAACATATCTGAAAGAAAATTGAAAAGTTACGGAAGAGTGAATAAAAAACAAGATATAGCTTGTTTGTATTTTAGTAAATATTTTTTTTAACATTAAAGAAGTTTATTAAAGTAAGTAAAACAATGCTTATTTAAGACTTACAACGATTTGACTTGAATTTGTGTTTTTTTTTAAACAAATTAATTGTGAAGAAATCCATACATATAAATCTTGATAGAAACGCAATAAAATGAAATGAATCAAAACAAAATATAATCTAGATATATTATAACCATTACTGAGTCATTGCATGACCAAACACCACAAATGAATAATAATTTGCTAAACCAATTTTATTTCATAAAATCTCTTTATTTTTGATACCTGTTAAAAAAAAGTACAATAAAACTGTAAATAATTTATGGATTTGTTTTCAAAGTTTAAAATATTTTAAATCAAAGAAAACTTCCTGCTTCTCTAAAAAACATAAGTAATTTCCAAGAAACAATATTTTTTTTACAAATTGTCAATGCACTAGTTTTATTTTAAAATCTATTATATAATACATTTTCGACCAAAGCCCATTTTTGTTATTAACTGAAAAGCAATGTCAATTAAACAAAATCCTGAGTATAATTACAAAACTCCCTTTTTATTTTTACGTTCTTTATAAATGCATGAGTGGTGTCAGTGATTTTATTGATTATAAATATCAAATTACGATGTGCTTACAAATATAATTTATATTTTCTTAACCTTTAAAAGGGATTTAAAGAAAAGTTTTTTTTTCGTATATCTAACTTTTGACAATCTTATTTCCACCGCTTTGTTATTTCCAAGTACCTTGGTAACTCAATTACTCAAAATGAATTAAAAAAAACACTTTTAAATCTTTTTGTGTGTATACATCCTTATTTCCGTGGGTTTTATATTCTTCTATTGGCAACGAAGGTCACTGATCGACGTGAAGTTGATTTCACATTTTCAGGTGCTTTTCGTGCAGTGGAATTTGTCGGAATGCCATACTCATCTTTCATGGCGTACGCTCATTCCCCGTTATAATATCGTTCTTTATCTCGTTCGTGCTGTGCCGCGCGCGTCTTGCCTGTACCCGGGCATTCAATATACATCATCGCGATGTGGAGAATATATCAACTGTGTAATATATCAAAGTGTCTTACGTAAAAAGTGATACAAGTGTTTTGTTAATATGATGGTGTCAAAAGAGTGTGTGTGATTGACATTGTTTGTGATTAGTGTTCAAGATGCCGGCCACGACAGCCCAAGTGCTGATGCGCAAGGGCAAGCGCGGGGCGGCGGCGTACATCCACGCGGACTGCGCGGGTGGCGCGCCCCAGCACCTCGCGGGGCTGCTGGACGTGCTGTTGCACCCGGGCAAAGCTATCGACGAGTGGGAGACCATCGACTGGTGCCGGTGGCTCATAGCCGGCGGGAGGACCCCAGACGAGTTCTCCGCTATCGGTGAGACATTTGATGACTTTCAACTTGATTGACCATTCATAAAACCTAACGTACAATACATATTACCTCGTGAATCTTGGAACACCGATCATTCGAGATTTATAGATAGAACCTAACATTGCCTCTTCATTATTGGTGAAACCATGAGGTGTTAATTGTCAATTTATGAGATTTATCCTGTATCTAATATACATACGTACAATATGCAGAAAGGACAAAGTGCCACACTTTCCTATCTCAACTCGCATAGCCTTAGCCTCTTCTACATCTATACACCTCGTACAACTTATATGATTTCTGACTTTCCGCATTTCCTTTAAGAATATCATTCACTTGATCCAACCATACTTTCCTTGGTCTTCCACTCACATTTGCATTATATAACGGTTTTGTTAGTCTGTCTTCATTCATTCGTTCCACATGTCCAAACAATCTCAGCGTTTGATATTATATATTATCCATATATAAAATCAAACGCATTGTTGCATTGAATTTAAAATATTTGCATTGGCCATTGATTCCACTTTTCCTTAGTCTGTTGATTATTGATGACACCTTTAAAGATGGGAGTGAAACGTGGACATGGAACAAGCATGTTGACAGAATATGGGATACAGTGATTAGAGACAAGTGTGAACTTAAGGCTGATGTGTTGAGCAAGATGAAGAAGAGCTCTCAAGACGGTTTGACCATGTATGTATGTAACTTTAGAAATAGTATTTTGAGGAGACCTAACATAATATAGGTTACTGCGGAATATATATTATGTTCTTGTCATAAAAGATCTCTTATGAATTGGAACCAAACTGTTGACATAGTGTAGTAGCTTCAACCAGGCATAACACTAATGAAACCTGACATTAAAATTTATCACTTTTTTGGTGAGATTTAAGATGGGATTGGTCACTACATAACAGATTATTGTTTTTCCTGATACAAGGTATATAACTTGAGGCTATGATGAGACCTTAAATGACACTTGATTAATTATTTATTTATTTTAATTCCTTAGTGTATATGGTTAAACATGGTACATCTGACGGGCTCATTGTTATACAGCAATTTTTCCCCAACCAACCAGCTCATCTTCAATGGGTTTAAAAAATTTAAATCAAGTATTAAAAACAACAAATTTAAATTTTTTATTAAATTAAGTAATATATTATACAAATATTTGTCAAGGCTATACCTATATACACATTTATTACTTAACTAATCTTATCATTTATGAACTTACTTCATCTTATTTTCCTACATGTCATTTTATTTTTATATTTTACAATCTTAAGATATGATTTCTTAGAAATAATTAAAACCTACATACTACTTATAACTAGATAACAATTCTTACACTAATTATTTAGCAAAAACAAGTCCACTCGTTCAGGCTACTTGCATTCCATCACATTCACTCAGACCTTGGTCGTCCCAGCTAATACTGTATAGTAGATGGGCTAGTCAGGCAACAGATAGTGCTTCGGGAGCCTGTGCTTATAACGGAAGGGTAGGTCGGATTTACTCTCGTAAGCCCCCAGGGCAGCGACTAAGGGATTGCTGTGATTTTGTTGACTTTTATAGAACTTCACGTTCCAAGCGAGGATGTGGCGTTGTAGGGTTTCTTCTCACTAAATTACTAATCTATCAATAATGATAGAACTAAGGAAAAGGAATTTGTTTATTATCATTGAGATCAAGCATTAAAAGACTCCTAATAATAGTACATCGGAAATTTTCTTGGACAAAAATAACATTGTCTTTTATCATATAAATCATCATCCTATACGTTCTATCAGGAACACAATTAGACCTAAGAAAGCCTCCATCAAGATCGATCCACATCCCTATACTTTGATAAAAACAAACATTTAAGTTCATGAGATGTTTTATTAACATGAGAGCGATGCAGAAGTCTCTTTAGTAGACTGCATTATGCTTAAGTTTCACCATGTTTCTTCAACTTGTAAAATATATATAGTTTTATTTTTTAGAACTATTCAAGATATAGGGATATTGATTTATTTAGACTGGCAATAATTAGAAATAACTTGTCTAGTGCTCTTCCTTTGTTTCACAGGCTGTCCGTTTTGAATAGGGCCTCTAATATTGGCCCTTCAACATTTCAGAAAATGTTTTTAACGAAAGTATTTTGAGCTTTCTTAGTAATTGAAGTTGTTTCGGCTTAATGATTATTATTTCATGTTGCTGTATATAATTTTAAAGCTTTGAATGTAATTGAGTTTTACCTGTATATGTAAGCTTAAAATATTGTAAATAATCTCACTTTTGTGTTTTTTTTTTTTTTAAAACTGTGTTTATTTTTGTCTCGCTTGCTGTGTACAAAGGGGAATGGAAAAATTATCTTGTGTTTGTGTCGAGTGAAAATGGACAGAGTTTATCAAATTATTATCTTTTCTTACATATTTACTCATATTTTTGGTGAACATTCCTAAAGAATTTTTATTTTTCTCCATTTCCCCTTCAAATGGGTTTGTTGCATTATATTCACAAAATTTATTTTAAAATTTAAAATTAGCTCATCCAAACAAATACGTGTATAAATAGATAGGAATGAAAGAGAATTCAGTTTTAAAAATTTGTTTCACTCTTCATCAGATCGTTGGAGTAGACATTATGACTTATACAATGAACACAAACAGATCTCAAATCAGATATTTTAAATGCACACTTACAAATCATTAATGATCAGATTAAAGGTACAGCAAATCATTAATGATCAGATTAAAGGTACAGCAAATCATTAATAATCAGATTAAAGGTACAGCAAATCATTAATGATCAGATTAAAGGTACAGCAAATCATTAATGATCAGATTAAAGGTACAGCAAATCATTAATGATCAGATTAAAGGTACAGAATAAAATGAGGGATTGAGGTATTTGTCGCTGGTGCCACCAGAGATGACTGTAAGTCAATTTGTGATGGGCATATCCCGTTACATTTAGAGCTCGAGACTTGAGTTCTTGCAGTGCGTTCTGTCTTCTTTTTTATTAGGTAACTTGTAACTTTTTTCACTATTAGGCTTAATCCCTTTCTTTTTCTTCTAATTATCATATCAAAAGCATTTACACTTTTGACAGTTTCATAGAGCAAGTCCTAATATCTCTTATACTACTTGCTGTGTTTTCATCTGCCTTCAGTTAGCTCAACAAACAGGATATTATTTTGAAGTCTGCTGTCAGAGATACGAAGCAGGATAAATTTTATTTTTGAATATGTATAGAAAACTCGAACAGTCAGTCACTGTCTTTGATTAAGGCCTCGGCCACACAGGTAGGAGCCTCGCTTGATGCTTAGAGCTATGTTGCAAGTTAGGCGACATATCATAGCGAACCAACGTACCGCATACTATCGCAGTGGCCACACTGCACGCTTCGCGCCACGTTGCATGACGATTAGTCATCGAGTGAATCTCCTAGCGAACAGACGTGTTAGTTAATTTACAAGATAGTGCAAGTTTTAATGACAGCTGTGTATAAAAGGGAGTCTTTGTGGAACCCATCGAGCATATTATAGGTACATAAAAATGTACCTGTAATAAAATCACTTTGGAATGAAGTTGCACAGAAAGTAAATAAAGATGGCAAGTTGTAATGAAATTGGTTAGTTTTGAGAGTGGCATCGTGTGTTGACTCAACCGCTCCCAATTGTCAAATGAATTTGTGCGTAGCACTTTGGTGTGACTAAGCATTAAGTCACGTATATGAGTCACGTAAAACCTAGCTTAGCACCTAACAAAGCACTTTGGTGTGGCCTCGGCCTAACTATTACAATACTTATTTCTATGTAATCCACAAGGAAAACTGCGTGATAATGTATTGTTTTCTAGTTTAATAGTTGCAAAGAGTATTTGCTTTGTCTCGGTAGGTGAAGTAATATAGCAGTGTCATAAGTATTTACCAGTTGTGTTCTTTATTTAGTCTTTGTTTATTTTAGAAACTGTAGTGTTGGATTAGAACGTGAGCTGTCAACGCAAACCAGACATGGTTTATTTACACAACTTAATATGTATAACACTAGATCAGCCGAGTATTAAAATGAGATCAAGGGCGGTACTCTGAGAACTAACCAGCTATAGTTGCCCTCAAGTTCAGGGGTTATCCAATCAATATGTAAAAGCATATCTTTCTTATTACTCTTGTTTTTATTTCCAATCAAGTATTTCTGATAGATAATTAAAATAGGTCTATCGATTCACCCTTTAGTTTGCTATCTAGTCACAAAAGTTGTTTCCTTTAGAATCCTACTAAATTTAAACTATTAGCACTTTTAAAGAAAATTATAATAAAATAGTATAACATATGTAGAAATTGGACATTTGTTTTGCAATTTTTTTTATTATCTTCCACCACCAAGAACAGCACGTCATGCTCACTAACTTTATTACTATCCACCACCAAGAACAGCACGGCCTGCTCACTACCTTTATTATTATCTACCACCAAGAACAGCACGTCATGCTCACTAACTTTATTATCATCCACCACCAAGAACAGCACGTCATGCTCACTAACTTTATTATCATCCACCACCAAGAACAGCACGTCATGCTCACTAACTTTATTATCATCCACCACCAAGAACAGCATGTCATGCTCACTAACTTTATTATCATCCACCACCAAGAATAGCACGTCATGCTCACTAACTTTATTATCATCCACCACCAAGAACAGCATGTCATGCTCACTAACTTTATTATCATCCACCACCAAGAATAGCACGTCATGCTCACTAACTTTATTATCATCCACCACCAAGAACAGCACGTCATGCTCACTAACTTTATTATCATCCACCACCAAGAACAGCATGTCATGCTCACTAACTTTATTATCATCCACCACCAAGAACAGCACGTCATGCTCACTAACTTTATTATCATCCACCACCAAGAACAGCATGTCATGCTCACTAACTTTATTATCATCCACCACCAAGAACAACACGTCATGCTCACTAACTTAAGTTGAAGTTTTTTATAGGTAATTTCACAGTTTATTTTTATTGTTTTCATTTGAGATAAATATATAAATCTATTTGTGTGGCATTATGGCACAAGTTGATATGTCAGTTTTACCTTAGTTTACAAGAGAAGAAATATTAACTTTGATAAGCTGTTAAAATTAGTATAAATAAGCATTTTTTAAGTTTTCCAAACGATATATCTTTTGTTTGGATAATGACTGACACACCAGGTTTTGCCACAACATGCTGAGAAATATTTCCTATAAATTGGGAAAATAACCACAAAATGACCAAAAACGAGCATATCAACTTCTGCCATAACGCCACAGATTTATTCTGGTTTGCCTGATTCACAAATGTCTCGACTCCCAGCCTGTTTTCAATGCAACTTCTAGGTTGATATATGATAATCATAAATGTTGCCATATTTCTAAAAAGTCTTCACTGGTTTAAGTGTTGCAAACGAATTGATTTCAAACTTTGTCTCTTTGTATTCAAGTCCCTTAATGGGATGTCTCCATTGTATCTTTCCAATCTGTTCCTGAGGGATGTTCCTTCGGAGAGAATTATAACTTTGTGGTCGATTTAAAAAAATCTAAATAATCCGTTGTTCCAAATCAATTCAACGATATAGATTATGATAGAGCTTTTACCGTTGCTGGTCCTGTGGTGTGGAATGGTGTACCTCAGTGTCAGAGATATAGGTGCAGCTTTACGAAGCACTTTGAGAGGTCTGATCACAATTTACGAGTGGTTTTGAATCCTGAGTTAGAGCGCCCTTGAGGAGAGTTTACTCTCTAAACGGCACTATATAAATTGTTCTTTTATTATTGTTATTATTAGAATTTTTGTGTTTGTTTTCCAATGCTTAACATACAAAACCAATCCTGTCTAATTATTATACATTTAGGATTTTTAATATCCCTTCGTTGGTTGAATAAATTGTCAATATGTTACAAGTCCTTCTGATTCTATTGAATACAATGAAAACGTTATACTCATGTAGCCTCCTTGCTAACGATGTTGTCAAAGTTTCGTTTTCTGGTAGACCCACTTTCATACTGGTTTTACTTTCAGGCCATATTAAGACCCAATTTATGTTTTTCTGTAGCTTATTAGCTGCTTTTTATTTATTTATTCACATGACAAGTAAATATTATGAATATATAATTTATGGAAAACAACAAGTACAGTACCCGGTGGTAAGTAATACACATCGGGCTTAAGAAAGATTCTGTTGGCCATAATCGGTTAACTTCGGCTTTGTAGAGCATGTCTGTCATTCATACACGTGTTTCGTCGCGATTTGTCAGTCGTTGTCAAGCGTTCTAGGCGAACAGAGACGACGGTATACAAAGCCGAAGTTAGCCGATTATGGCCGACAGTCTCTTTCTTAAGCCTGATGTGTATTACTTACCGCCGGGTACTCGTAATAACAGGTAATTTAAAAGTACATATGGGTTTGTTTGTTGCGTTTCATTTGTCATGTACCCAGTAAACTAGACTTTTGTCTGTGTCTTACTGAGGACATATAAACATGGAGAAATAAGTTGATGCTTTTTATCAATTGAAGATTATTAAATATTTATGTCACAAACTCATAAACTTTATAAGTTGTAAGATTTAAATATATGTAAGTATATAAATCCTCACAACACTGATAAAACTATAAGGCCTCGGCCACACAGGTAGGAGCCTCGCTTGGTGCTTAGAGCTACCCTGCGAGCTGCACCCCATACTATCGCAATGGCCACACTACACGCTTCGCGCCACGCTACGTGACTATTATAGTTACCTGGTAGCTTAGCTCTAAGCACCAAGCGAAGCTCTTACCTGTGTGAAAAAAAATAATATTAATAATAATTAGCACCTGTCGGCCACATCAGATATTTTATGAAAATCGAGAATAAATTCACCGATACAATCAAACGTGTGACGTAGGTATATTCATTCTAAAAAACCGCTATGGGTGAGTAAGCGCCGCTATTCACGTCTCACTCTCACCCTACTTTGGTATATGGAAACGCAAGAAATAGAATCTCAGTTCGCTCGCTTCAACAGCTCGCGGGCTTTCGTTTGAGGTGGTCGCTTCGTCCGTTTTGTGAACGTCGGCCGATGTTTTTTTCATGTTTTAAGCAATTATTATCACTTTTAACTTCAAATTTAATTAATTTAAGCGATTGGCTATGAATATTCTTATTTTTTCGATTTTAAATCGGTCATTTTTACATGTGTATTGAATACACAGCACCGGAATGGGTGGATTTTTTTAGCACAGGAAGGGAAAGGTTAAGCAACTATGTTTTATTGCTATTTTTTACGTTATTTATGTAAAAAAAAAACAGCTCGCGGGTCGCACAAAACACTGGTGGATCGCCTACGGCCCGCGGGCCGTATGTTGGCCGTGCCTGATTTAATGTATGCTGTATCTCATTTCAGGTGACTCGCCCGATATGTTGAAGAGATCCTAAATACTGCAGCATCATTTTTATGACACATGTGTATTTTTATACATTTTTTGCATTAAACCCATAATTTAATCTATTTACCATTTATAAGAATTTGAATAATATTTATTTCAACTACCATTCAAAGTATTCTTTTAATTCGTTTTTTTTAAACAAGGTAAATATTTTATTTTATCAAGTAGTTATGATCTGTGTTTTCTTGGCTATAGCAAATAAAAGCGTGGACGCAAAAACTTTTAAATACTTATTTTATGATAAAATCTTAAGTTGCCCACATATTTCTAGATCTCGATACTACTTAATATTACTATTCAGGAACATTTTACATATTTTGCAGCTTGGTGACATTTTAATAACCATTAACTCTTTATTAAAAACACAAATCTTAGATCTAAAACTGATATAATCGTTTATAATTATTTTATATATTCCAACATTTTATTTTTTAATCCTGTGTGAGTTATTTCATCTTTATATTTTTTTCTGGAGGTAGAATTAACAACCTTTTTGTCATGTTGCTGAAACAATATCTTCCACTCTCGGGATATGTTTATTGTCAATTATTAGGAACATGATATATTAATCAATTATTAGAAACATGATATGACATGACATTTGTCATGTTGCTGAAACAGTATCTTTCACCCGGGTTTGTCATGTTACTGAAACAATATCATCCACTCGGTTTTGTCGTGTTACTGAAACAATATCATCCACTCGGTTTTGTCATGTTACTGAAACAATATCATCCACTCGGTTTTGTCATGTTACTGAAACAATATCTTCCACTCGGGTTTGTCATGTTGCTGAAACAATATCTTCGACTCGGGTTTGTTTTGTTACTGTCACAATACTTCCACTCGGGTTTGTCATGTTACTGAAACAATATCTTCCACTTGGGTTTGTCACGTTACTGAAACAAAATCTTCCACTCGGGTTTGTAATGTTCCTGAAACAATATCTTCCACTCGGGTTTGTCATGTTACTGAAACAATATCTTCCATTCGGGTTTGTCATGTTACTGAAACAATATCTTCCACTCGGGTTTGTCATGTTACTGAAACAATATCTTCCACCCAGGTTTGTCATGTTACTGAAACAATATCTTCCACCCGGGTTTGTCATGTTACTGAAAAACAATATCTTCCACTCGGGTTTGATACCTGATGGTGACCGTCATTCCGCCAGATTATGTTGTATTAGGTCCCCACATACGAAACCGGCGTTTTGCCGTACTGGCAACTTTGATCTCAAATATCTTCTCTTTGGTTAGGAATTTCAAATTCAAATTTATACAGCTATTTACTCAAGTATTTGTGTTTCGAAAATTATAATTCATTTGTTTTTTCCTCAATTGTTTTTTTTCTTTGCGTCACTCAGTTTACAAAATGGAAAACTTGAAATATCGCGTTATTTACGAGTACGAGTTCCACCGTGGCACCAGTGCTGCAGAAACGGCTCGAAGGATTAATGATGTGTATGGCGACGGTGCCGCAAAAGAAAACACAGTGCGTTTTTGGTTCCAACGTTTTCGTTCTGGAAATTTCGACCTGCAGAACAAGCCCTGTGGACGGCCGGAGACCAAAGTTGATAATGAAGAATTGAAGGCTATTGTGGAAGCGGATCCATCGCAAACCACGTCCGAGTTAGCTGCAGGCTGCGGTGTTAGTGATAAAACTGTTTTAATCCACTTGAAGCAAATTGGGAAGGTGAAAAAGCTTGAAAGGTGGGTACCTCACGAATTGAGTGAAGCAAATCAACAAACGCGCGTTGACTGCTGCGTTGCATTACTCAACCGGCACAATAATGAAGGGATTTTGAATCGAATCATTACCTGTGATGAAAAGTGGATCCTGTATGATAATCGGAAGCGCTCATCGCAATGGCTGAACCCTGCCGAACCAGCCAAACCATGCCCCAAGCGAAAATTGACTCCAAAAAAGTTACTTGTGAGCGTTTGGTGGACTAGTGCTGGTGTCGTTCACTACAGCTTTCTTAAATCTGGCCAGACGATTACGGCAGATGTCTATTGTCAGCAACTGCAAACCATGATGGAAAAGCTAGCTGCTAAACAACCGAGGCTGGTTAATCGCTCTAGGCCACTGCTGCTTCATGATAACGCTAGACCACACACTGCACAACAGACGGCTACCAAATTAGAAGAGCTTCAATTGGAATGTCTAAGACATCCACCGTACTCTCCGGACCTTGCCCCGACAGATTACTATTTTTTTCGAAATTTGGATAACTTCTTGCAAGGGAAAAAATTCAACTCCGATGGGGCAGTCCAAACCGACTTCAAAGATTTTATTGATTCCCGTCCGAATGGTTTTTTTAGTAAAGGGATCGATGAACTACCTATGAGATGGCAAAAGTGCATAGATAGCAATGGTACATACTTTGATTAAATAAATATATTATATTTAAAAAAAATCAACTTTATGTTCCTCCCAAACAAAACGCCAATTTCACATGTAAGGACCCAATATATAATAACAGTGTTTTATAATATTTCGACCCATCATTGTATAATTTATGATGAGCCTGATCTTGAAGATTTATCAATGAAATTTTCTTGTCCATCTGCAAAACTATTTTGACTTAATTACAATATTTTAATTGATGGCAAGCACATCTGCATATTTCACCAATTTTATTATCTGTTACGTATTATCAATTTTGTCAGTTTAAATTTGTAGTACATATTTTGTTATGTAGTCCAGGGGACCCAACCAATCGCACACGATCTACCAACCGATCGCGGCATGCTTTCAAGTAGATTCTTTTCCGTTGCATAAGTAACATGATTTTATTCGATTCTAATAAGAAACACGACGAACTGAAAAAAGTGAGATTAGTTTTGTTTTAAACGTGAATATACGAGGGCGGTCCGATAAGTACTTAGCCTCACCGCCCGACGGCACCACTATCGCAAGAGAATTTTTTTAACGCGTAGTACATTCTCGTTGACAGCTACTGTCAAAATTTCAGCCGAATCGGATGCGTAGTTTTGTTTTGACCGCGTGTGGAAGCGAGCGTGTCCGCGGTTTTGAGAAAAATGGAAAAAGAGTAATATCGGTCGGTGATTTGATTCTTGTTTTTGAAAGGGGAATCGCGCAGCGAAATCAAAGAGCGCTTGGATGCTGTGTACGGTGATTCTTCTCCTTCGATGGCGACCGTCGAAAATTGGTTTAACGAGTTTCAACGTGGTTATGTTGAGAAATAAATCGCGACTTTTCCAATTTTTTTGTTATTCTTTTGTAGGCTAAGTACTTATCGGACCACCCTCGTAAGGACACGTTTTAGTTGTTTAATTTGTTAATACAGGCGGCCCTCGACTTTCGCACATAATTGGTTCCTAAAAATGTGTGCGAATGTTGAATGTTCGAAAGTAGAGGGATTTAAAAAAACGTCAAAAATTGTATTTTAAAATATTTATTATCAATAATAATATTTATTTATCAATAATATATTAAAAATATTTATTTATCAATATACGTAATTAAGTTAACGAGGCGTGTTTGAGTGCTTTCGGGTGTTTTCTTTGTAAACTTGTCAAGAGTTAGTTGAATACCATCTTTTTTTTATTTTCTTGATAAAGAGTTCTATAGCATGCTGTGTCTTTCTCAATCGCCCTACGTACTTGAGATATACGTTCTCCATTGGGATCACACTCATCCATGATAGTCACAAATTTGTCCAAATGCATGAAGGCTTTATTCATATTTTTGATTGTCAAAGTCTTGACGATTTTATCAGTTTCTTCTTCCTCACTTTCATTGTGTATTTCATTTAACTCTTGTTCCTCAATTAAGTATTCATTTGACAGAGGTACTGAGTGAGATTCAATCAACTCATTAGAGCATCTCCGTTGTTGACGTCCAAGTTTAGTTCATTCATTAGGCTAACTATTCCATCTGTGATAGTTTCCGGAGTTTCTTCAGAATTTATAAAATCACTCGTCATTTGTGGGCTTAATTGTTTCCAGGAACCTTTCATTGTTGACTCTTTTATTTCAGCCCACGAGTCTCCAATATTGTTTATTGCGTTCCATATATTATAGTTCTTCCAAAAAAAGTGGGAGCGAACAATTTTCGCATTATCGACAAAAATCTTTAAAAAATTGATTTTTTTTAAATGTGCGAAATAGCGAATTGTGCGAAAGTCGAGGGCCGTCTGTACATAGGTGAATCACAAATACAAAAACATTAGCGATACAGAAAGCCATAAGCAAAAACATTAGCGATACAGAAAGCCATAAGCAAAAACATTAGCAATATAGAAAGCCATAAACAAAAACATTAGCGATACGGAAAGCCATAAGCAAAAACAAAAAGTAATAAATAACCAAAAAATGCAAAAGGTTTGAATTTTTTTGGCCTTTGGGTCAATATACAACACATACACTCGATGTGGGCGGTCTATAATAACGTAACACCATTCGAACCTAAGCACTGCTCTCGCAATAAACTGGGATCATTCCGCCCAAAAAAGCCTTGGGATATGAGGTAGAAACACGTGTAGCGGGGATTAATATTATTAGTGAAAAATTAAAAACGGTTTCTATCAAAAAATGTAAAAGAAAAATTCGAATGCAGCACACATTTGAACACAATCTATTGTTACCATCTATTATTATTGGAACGCCTTTCACGCTTTTAGACTTACGGACGACGAACTGTTTTAATAAGACTGGACCCCTTTTTTGGAATCGTCGGGAATCGAACCCGTCGTATAACACTCACTTTTATAGTTTTTGATTCATAATTTTTCCTGAGGACCGTCGTGGCTGACCTAGTTGGTAAGTTTTCTACGGTTAACTTACCAAAAATGTTTTCTTAACACATAAAGATACGTAAAAAACACCTTATCTAAGCCGCACCCACTACCTTTTTATCGTTATACTCAACTTGTTTATATACTCGTATTTTGTTTATTTTTAATCTGTCAATGAAATACTGGGTTCGAGTCCCGAGTTTGGACGCTCTAGAGGTAAATCTTCTCTCTTAACGGCGCTATATAAATTGTCATTTTATTATTATTATTATTTGCACCACCTTGTATACTTCATTCAGTCATACTTTTGACATTAACAGTAAAGTCCGCCCGTCACGCTTGGAAAACTCCGGGAGCAGAATTCCAGACTTAATTGCCCGTGGATCGCTCATAATGAATCGATCTCGAGGGGAGTGTATGATATATTGTATTGCGGGCTGGATGTTGCGTGGAGGGTCTGGCGTGGAGTATCCACTTGCTGGCTGGCTTGATGCACTGCGCAGGGCAGGGCGGTGAGACACGTACGAGTACATTGTTCAGACGATGCCCCGTGAAAATATAATTGAAGTCCTAATTAGCCGCGAACTCCCGTGGACGCGGTTGCTCATTAACAAATCAACATATACATATATTTCTTTAAAAACGGTATTTTTTATTAATCTAAGGACCTAATGGAAAACAATGTACGCCATTTTCTTGTTTTAAATATTTTATATACTCGAACCAGACACCATTAAAATCTGGTTACATGATAAAACACAAAATTAATTTGGTGCTAACGTTGGTTGTATTATATTGTATTACACTTTCGTTGTATATATCGTTAGACCCGCAATTATGTATGGCTCAGAATGCTGGACTATGTACAGCTCATACTGTAGGCAACTTGAAACAGCAGAAATGCTAATGCTTAGGTGGTCGGCAGGAGTATCACTGAAAGATAAAATTAAGAGCTCACGCATTCGTGGTAGCCTGGGAGTCACTGACATAAATAGTAAGCGGGAAGAGCGACAGCTGAGATGGTACGGGCACATAAGACGGAGACCACCAGACCATACTGTAAATCAGGCAATGTCTGTGGAACTTCCTCGACAGCCGTCCAGAGGAAGATCAAAGAACTCCTGGATGACTCAATGCTCTAAAATCCTGCAGAGAAACGCTCTAGATGAAAGCAACGCCCAGAACCAAAACCGAAGAATATACAGTCTGAGAACGAGAAGAGCCGACCCCAACAGCCTACCTAGACAATGAGTTGGGGCAGTGCCAGGAAGAAGAAGAACGAAAGACTTTCGTTGTATACAGTACAACCTTGCGGGCTTATTGCTATGTGGCAATATCTTCCAAACAACCAGGAAGATGTTAAAGAGGCCTTTAGTAAACACCTGACTGGAATCTTTTTTTTAATCTGGTTTTCAGCGGGATTGGACCCGCAAACTCCGGGCTGGAAGACGTTTTACCAACTAAGCCACAGAGGTCGTCTTGTATTTGATGTATAGGAGTGAAACGTGGACGTTGAAAGACTGAAAGGAGCCGAATAAATCCCATGAAAAATGTATACAGTGAGAATAATACATGGGGTGACAATGTATGACAAAAAGGAATTAAAGGATTAGGGATTGGTGTCGTTATTCTTAACTGTGTTTTATTGTTATTTATGAAATAATTTATAAAAAACACTCGCGGACCGCGGGTTGACCATGCCTGGTTTGAATTATGTTTTGCTTCTACATTTTCTTAACTCGTATATATGGAATGGAGACGTGAACACTGAATAGGGAAACCACGTAGGATCGAGGTTTTTGAGATGTGAATCTACAATATTTCCTAGACATGGCGTGTTAGTAAGTAAATAAAGAAGGGATTTCTCCTACTGAGGTCGTAGACGATACTCTTGTAAGTAAGACAATAAGTCCTGACCACGCTCTCCATCATCAATTAGGATATGTTGAGTAGTATCATTATAAATTAATGAAAACAATCTTATATAAAAACACCATTTTTTTATCACGGAAAATGGAAATGAATCAAGATACACTTGCAGTTAACACCGTCGGACAGTTAACATACTATGCGTATCCAGAAAGTAAGTGTACTGAGGCTCTCACGACCGGATGGATTTTATTTTCGACATGTTGGCTACACTTCCGTGTAGCCTGACCCTTCCCCTCCGCAACGAGACCGGTTCGAGGTCAGTACGTTGAGAAGTGTCGACGCGACAACACGTTTCGTAAAAAATGTCAATCCAATCTCCCGCCAAGTGCGAAATACGCGGCGTCATCCGTTATCTCGATTGGAAGGGAAAACCTCCGGTTGAGGTTTATAATGAGGTGAAAACTGCATATGGTGATAAAGCTATGAATCGTACGAGTGTGTACAAGTGGTGTCGCGAGTTTAAAAACGGTCACGTCACACCTCTTCACCCTCCGCCAAAAAGTTCAAAACCACAATTTCAGCCAAGAAAATCATGGTATCCGTGTTTTGGGACTGTCAAGGCATAATTTTAATTGAATATATGCCTCAAGGGGAGACCATCAACTCTGCAAGATACTGTGAGACCCTAAAAAAATTGCGGAGGGCGATTCAGAACAAGAGGAGAGGCATGCTGACAATGGGAGTCTGCCTGCTGCACGACAATACCAGACCACACACGGCCAACGCCACGAAGGAACTGCTCGCCTCGTTTAAATGGGATGTCCTGAACCATCCCGCGCATTCCCCTGACCTAGCACCTTCAGATTACTATCTCTTTACCTCCCTGAAGCTGCACATGGGTGGAAAAAGGTTTTTAACCGACGAGGAGGTAAAGGAGGAGGTGGAGAAGTGGACGGAGGGGTTGGCGGAAAACTACTTCGAGGAAGGAATCAAAAAGTTGATACCCCGCTTCACCACCTGCATTGAGAGGAATGGCGACTATGTCGAAAAATAGCTTACATATGTACTACGGTAACCACGTAATTTTTTTGTTTAAATAAAAAAAATTGTAACCTACAAAAATTCAGTACACTTAGTTTCTGGATATGCCTCGTAGTTATGTCGTATTGGACAATAATTTAGTATTACGTGGTGTAGCATTAAGCCTGTTTGTTAATTGACGATTGAAAATGCAAAATATTTATTTTGTCAACACACCGAATTCCTCGAGTGTGACATCAGATTCCTGTATGTTATACCTCTGTCCATTGGTTTAATCGTGTCGCCGTCAAATCTGTATTTGGCTTGTAATATATTATAACTTTATATTATGACTTTGAGCCAGTTAGACACGAGCTAAAAAGGAGATTCTCGAAATTATCCGATATTCTGGTATACTGTTATTGATCGAGATTAGTTATTATGGGATGAACATTTTTGGTTTTATTTTTGTTTCATTTTGGGTTCATTTTTGTTTTTATTCTTATGATTGTGCGCGGTATATTATGGGATGAACAAGTTTGGTATTTCTGGAGTGTTGATGTGTGAAGAATTTGATTCCACATGATGTTTCCAGTTGTATAGAAATTGAGTGTCACTGTTTGTCAGGTTGATGAGAACGTGCAACGGGGTTTTGTTTTTGTGTAATTAAAAAATCGTAAAGAAGTATCGATTTATTTTTTCATGCTAAATATCCTCAGTGAGATACAGGCAAAAGCCTAGTTTACCGGGGATTCGACAAATGAAAGGCGACAAACCCAGATCCATTAAAATAATGTATGTCCAAATTAAATTACCTGTTGTTTTTTCGCAAATTATGTATATTTATTGTCATGTGTAATAATAATAATTGATTTATTTATTTATTTTACTTTAATTTTATCTTTTTTTTTATTAACCCTTATCTTTGCAAAGTTCAATTTATCCAAATATTAACGTTTTTCTTTGTTGATTCCTTGTTATACTCGTATGGTAAGTTATGAAGGGGAAAAAATTACTACTTTTCCTTATAGTTTTTTTTTATATGTAATACCCACGTTACATTGCCAAAATATCAATTTTTATAAAACACAAAAAGGGCTATAAAATTATTCTATAATCTAAAACAAGAACAACATTTACTTACATAGCTGAATAATCAACAAATAAAATGGTTTGAATAATTTTTCTCTCCATGTAGTGATTAATAAGATATTTAGATTCTTTAACCAATTTTCAAAACGCGCCCACGCTGTTCAGACATGTTGACCCGATGTCGTTTGAAAGGTTGTAGCGTTGTCAATATTTATCACCAGATGATACCACTGCACACAATAGTGCATGTATAGTATTTTAATGTGTTAAATTACGTTACAGTTTCTGTTTTTTTTTTAATCCCTAAATAAGTGTAACACCTGTGTTACAGTACCATGATAAGGGTTAAATCAGTCATGGTCATTGATTAAAACAGTTTAATGTATACAAGAATTGGTTAGTTGGAAGAAATTGCTGTATAATAAGTAGCATGTTTAACCATCTACACAAGATAATGAAAATAAAAAATAAAATAAAAGCTGTATGAGTTGTATGTACTCGTACAATAATAGGTGATGAAAAAATGCCGTGATAGGGAAATTTGGCGCTCAATACTCCCTACCTAACCCGAAAGGGAATCACTGGTGTACGCCAATAATGAGAATTTTCAAGACATTTTCTCAATATATTCTGAATTATAATATATTTTTTGACCTTATATAAATAGTACTCAACGCATAAATAGAATTTGGTTTGTTTTTTATGAATGCATCGTAATGCAATTTGTTCCAATAATGGGATGAAACGATACAATCTAGATATCTGTCGCACAGTTTAGTCACCCCATAGTGTGCTAACGTTCCGTTGTAGTGTCTCTCGAAAAGTGGAATTTCAAGAAATATTTTGAAGATTTCAATATTCTCAGCCGTTCACTACAGATGAACTTTTCTTCCCAGTGTCATGTCAGGTCCCCCCAACGTTGAATATCACCTGAGAGTAGGCATCTTTGTCCCCGGCAGCCCGAAAAATATCCCCAACGCTCCTTATATTGCGTATATCACGTATATTGCGGAGCAAGGAGATTTGCCTCCTGCCCACACCTCTTCGACCCTCTATTTTGCCTTGAATGATCAGGTGCAGTAATTTGTACTTTGCTCCAATAAGTACATGACCCAAATAGGACACCTTTCGGATTTTAATATTAGTCAGCAACTCTATCAACTTTGGTTTTTTGAAAAACCCTTGTGCTGCTGACCATATCCGTCCAGGGTATCCGTAGCATTCTCCGGTGCATCCACATTTCGAATGCTTCCAGTCGGTTTATACTACCAACTTTGAGGGTCCATGATTCCACTCCATGTAATAACACTGACCAAACTTAGCATTTGACTTACCGTTGTCGAAGTTTCAAGTTTAAATTATCGTCGCAGAATACGCTTCTCATTTTATTAAAAGTCGCACGAGATGATTCAATTCTGCACTTGACTTCGGCTTCTGGATCGAGGTATTCCACTAGGATACTTCCGAGGTACTTAAATGTTTCCACTCTCTCTATATCAGCACCGTTCAATGTAAAACGTGCTCCTGCGTGATCCTGCCGGCCAAACACCATGAACTTAGTTTTACTCACGTTCATGTTCACCCCCAGCCTCACACCGGCTTCATTAACAGAGGAACGCTAATGCGATATCCATGGTAATTTTTTCTTTAATAAAGAAAATATTTTTCTTCAATAAAGACATTTACACTGTTATACTTCACTAGTACGTAGTCAGCTGGGATATAATTCCACATTTTAGTCCCCTTGCTTTGATGTTCATAAGCGCGCCGTTGAAATGGTGTAGCATTGCGACAGGATTTTGAGTACTTGGGCTTTCAGGATGAATGACGAGTGGAAGGGATTTATGTGAGATTTGTGATTGTGTGCGGTATAGTGTGGGATGAATATTTTTGGTCTTTCTGGAGTGACGATGTGTGAGGAGTTGAATTTCGCAAGATGTTTCCAGTTGTAGTTGAGTGTCACTGTCAGGCTGATGAGAGCGTGCAACGGGGTTTTGTTTTTGTGTAATCAAAAATCGGAAAGAAGTATCGATTTATTTTTTTCATGCTAAATATCCTCAGTGAGATACAGGCAAAAGCTTAGTTTACTGGGGATACGACAAATGAAAGGCAACAAACCCAGATCCATTAAAATTGTATGTCCAAATCAAATTATCTGTTATTTTTCTCAAATTGTGTATATTTCTTGTCATGTGTAATAATAAATAAAAATAAAAATAACGTCGCTGATACTGCAGGAACACGTATCTGGGTTTGCCCAAATTTTACAAGGGAGACAAAAAAACGATTTTTCTGCAAAAATATAATAAAATAAAAACGTCACTTGGTATTGCAGTTACGAATAAATTGCGTTCCGCGTCGAAAATAAATATACATGTTAATGCAAAAATGTGTCAATGTTACAAGAGATGACAAAAACTAAAGAAAGTTACTTATACCAAACATGCGAGTTACGTGTTCCTGCAATATCGGCGACGTTAAGCTTTTGAGATTTATATATTTATATTTTAGGGTTGATAAAATATTGTAATAAGATATATTTTAGCGTTGATAAAATATCGTAATAAGGTGTAGGGTACCCACGTCCCTAAATATTGTTAACATGCAGGGTCAACGACCGATGAATCAACCTCTGGATATGTACAATTGTCACATACCAGAAATGTCAACACTGTTTACACGCAAATAATATTTACATCGCATTCCAAGGTAGAAAGAGAACATATCACGCCGTCTCGCCGTTTCGACAATAAATATCCTACCCACAGTAGTATCCGCAGCGCTTCCGACCACCTCAGCACGCGCAGGAGTGAGATCGAGATATACCGCGGACGCAGTCACGCCGTTCTGAAATTCTATATATACCTACTTATCGATGAATAAAGAGCACTTGTTATTATTCGCTTGACCATTCATTTCTGTGTATTATTTACCGACTATTCACTCTCACTTTTACCGCATTCCTGAATCAACGTATTTTATTTTGAATACAAACAAATCAAAATCATCACGACGTATCAAATTAAGCATCCCGCTAAATTGATGACCCCGAACGAAAAGGAACACAGAATTCGACTAAAGCGAATACAGAGATGTCAACATCAACATCATCAGCACGTCCTACTAGGACACACGCTACAAAGGTATATTTTACCGTAAATGAAAATAAATAAATTTCACACGGTGTCTAGTAATAACAGTCCATATTTGTATTGTTTACCATTGATAGAATCTTGTTGACATTTCATTTGTTGATCGCGTGATACGGATGACCTCTGTTTTGTTCGAATCTGTTGGTCATAATCGGCCTGTTTCTCACCTTCGTTATTTATTGTACCGGTGCGTGCTTGTACTTCGTAGGGCTTGTTTAATCAATAACTTACAAGTTGCTATTATGGAAATAAAATAATGTATCGACGATCAGGGCGCACAGACAAGAATTTATACAAATAACCACATATATTGTATTCCGCAATACGATATTTACAATGTAATTAATGGCTTTAATAGAACCGTAGTGTACAAGTGCATAACGATGAAAAAAAATAGCTTTTTATTGTATTTTACAGTACAACCTGGAGAATTTTTTGCCAAATGGCAATCTCTTCTAACCAATAATAATAAATGGACAAGTTATAAAGCGCCGTTTAGAGAGCAGGCTATCCTCAAGGGCGCTCCAACTTTGGACTCGAACCCATTATTGTTGACACATCAAAAATGATGCAAAATAAATACATTTAACTTGAATGTAAAGACGGGTAGGTTGTGGCTGCGGTCATTAGATTAGGTACTTCCCCGCATCTGCATATGTTAAAAATATATATTTGGTAAGAAAACTGCAAAAAATTACCTATAGTAGACGAACTATAGAGAAACCTTTGTAGCGATCTTCCGATATGTGATTTGTTACACATTGAACTTTAGTTGAAGTTTTGTGTGCAGTCTGTTTGACAAGAACGTGTACGGCAAAACCCTAAAAACTATTTGCGATAAGGCATTAAAAAAAATACACACATGCTACATGATACTCGTATAAACCGTGATGCTTTATTATTAATAAATTGTCCAGTCGAATCCACTAGTAATAATTGTCCGGCATCTCCGAGGCCTACTTTCTACTAATTTTACAGCATAATCTAGGGGCAAAGACTTCCATATAAGTCGAATCTGTCGAAATAACTGCTGACGTTCCAGATCTTTTTTCCCTCGGAGCTTGAACTTAGTGTCCAAACATGTTCTATGGGATTTGCATCTGGTGACTGCGACGGCCAATCCATTACGTCAACGTCATTTTCCTGTTTCCACGCAGTACAAACACAACTCCGATATTTTGGGTCATTGTCCTCTTGCAGTAGCCAATTTTTTTTCTTATAAACCAACTTTGGGCAGATGGTTATTAAGTCTTCTGATATATTTTAATCATTTTGGCAACGTTAAAATTATTTGTGCAAATTAAGATGTGCAAAGTGCCAAATCCCTGCTTTGAGAAACAGCCCCAGACGTGGATTTTTACCGGGTGTTGAACGGTCCGCTGGGTGAGTCTATTGGTGCGGGTACACCAGGTATGATTAATGGAAAAACGTGCCCAAAAAGAAGCTTCGTCCGAAAATAATTACGTTGTCCTATTCGCGGTTCAAATTTTCTTTCGTTCAAGTGAGTCTTTTTTCGACTTGTTTTTCGGACAGCAGTGGTTTCTTCACAGTGCTTCGAAATTTCACTCAATGAGCTAGTAAACGTCTTCTTATAGTGTCATATGACACAATTAGACCCTTTTCGCACAAAACCACCTGTCCGCTACGCAATAATAGACGAGGATTCTTATCAAACACCCGTAAAATCACTCGGTCATTCTTTTTCGTCGTTTTCTGTGCAGTCCCACGATCTGGTATCGCTCTTAACGGTTTCCAGGAAAAAAAAAATTGCCGTACACGCTCTTGTCAAACAGACTGTATGCATGCAGTGTTCATAAATTTTAACAAGACCTTCAAAAAATATTTTTCATCTGACTAACACCCGTTTCAATCGTGTATTTTCACTTCTGATTTTTCATTTTCATACACGAACACTTAACAATTGCGAGAAAAATGTCTTACAAATTAAAGATTTTAATCAATTTAACTAATTTTTTGTGCAGCAGTCGCGACCGTATTTAAACGTATTTTAAAGTAATCTCCTCAGCATGAGTGGAGATTTATGTGCAGCCGAACGGCATGCGGTATTCGGCCGACTGATTCTGAAGCGGCACCGACTGCAAATTAATTGCAGCGCCGCACGTTCCGGCGCGTGCCGCCACACTGCAATCCATGGGTTGCACCCGATGCACATCGCTCGCGTCTGCGCCTGTGGTCTAATTCATTTGTATGGTATCCCTCGAAACATATCCCAATCGATAGAGCGGGCATTAAAAATATTTTATTCCAAGTATTGCCCATCGCTAGCTACACATTTTTCCGATATCTCTGGCAATTTGTGGATGCCACGCCAAAAAAAACTGTTGCTCTTTTGAGGCAAACCAATCATCGAGCCATTTTCGTAAGAAGCGAAGCGCTGCTCAGCAAGTGCGTGTCCCATCGATGCAAATAAGTAGTAATCGGATGGAGCCCGGTCTGGTGAGTAAGCCGCATGCGAAAGTATTTGCCAACTAAACGCGTCAATCGTTTCCTTGACCGGTATTGCTGTTTGCGATTGTGCATTATCATGAAGCAAAATCACTTTGTGGTGCCTCTTTTCATATTCTGGTCGTTTTTCACGCAATGCTTGGTTCAAATCCATCATCTGTTGTCGGTAGCGTTCAGTATTAATGTATTCGCTAGGTTTTAGCAACTCATAATAGATAACACCCTTCTGATCCCACCAAACACAGAGCATTGCCTTCCGTCCATAGCGATTTGGCCTTGCAGTCGATATCGCTGGTTTGCTTGGAGTTATCCATGATCTTTTACGCTTAGGATTCTCGAAATATATCCAATTGTCATCGCCAGTCACAATTCGACGGAGAAACGATTTTCTTTTGTACCTGGCGAGCAGCATTTCGCAAATCGTTTTTCGGTTTTCCTGCTGTCTTTTTCGGTTTTAATTCAGTTCATGTGGAACCCATTTTCCCACCTTCTGGATCTTTCCCATGGCTTTCAAACGTATGAAGACGGTTTCTCGTGTCACATTTATTTGATCCGCGAGTTGTTGCGTTTGAGCGTCATCCAACAATGCTTGCAATTCGGAGTCTTCAAACTGTCTCAGTGGTCTTCCACGTTCTTCGTTTCTCACGTCAAAATCGCCACTTTTGAATTTTTCAAACCACTCAAAGCACTGTGATTTACCAAGAGCATGCTCACCGCAAGCTTCGACAAGCATTCGATGCGATTCTGCAGCAGTTTTCTTTAAATGGTAACAGAAAATCAATGCTGTCGGCGAATCGTAGTTTTCAGACACAAAAACAGACATGTTCAACGCTATGAAAACATATGTAGTTGTATTAAACTTGTATTGTTGTGAGTTAAAACTCTGACAAATGTAAACACAAGAAAAAGGCGTCAATGATGTGGTTTGAAAGTCAGTACATTGACAACTAGAGTCACCTATGAGCAAATTCCGGTTTCATATTTACAGACCTGATATGTACATCGATCCTGATGCAAGTCTTGAAATATCTTGGAATCAACTGAAAAATATCGTCACTGAGATTACAAAACAATGTCAAAACTGATTGACATCTCAACTAAACCCTGGAATATCTGCTGACACGTACGTGTATATGGTCTTATACAGTAGAGGGAACAAATTAAAGAAAGATATTCCCATATAGATTGGAAACCTTTAAAACAAATCGGGGTCCAAAGATAATCGAACCCGTAACCCCCAACCATTATTTCTATTACACATTTATATGTTTTCCCTATTTACATATTTCAGAATACACTCTAGACCATAGGTGGCCAACCTTTTCAGCACCCGGGCCAGATTTTAGAAATGAGATTTCCTACCGGGCCATACAACAAAATTTCTTTTATTATTCAAAGCAAACAAGACATATATTGGTTTTTTAAGAAGATATAACAAAAATGAGAATCAAACATATTTATTAGATTAGAGTTAGGCAATACAAAAATAATAATAAAAAATAAACAAAATATAATAAATTTTAGTGAGACGTCTGATTTTGTTTGTCAGAACTAAGTGCATCAATGTTGATAACGATTGATGTTGGTACACGCAAACAGTTTTCCAAATGCTCATCAGTGATTCGTGTTCTCATTTGAGATTTAATATGCTTAATTCGACTAAAAAGCTGTTCACACCTGTAAGTGTTTCCAAATAGCGAAATCATCGATAGAGCATGTTTGTAAAATGCAGGATATTTCTCCTTGTCCAAATATGTTTTGTAAAACTCTTCCAAACCAACCTGATTGAATTTCTCCTTTAACTGTGCATCACAACACATTTCACAATGTTCCATTTGTAAAATTCCTGGCAATAAATTCACGTCTACGGAGAATGGCGTTGCAAATGCAACAAAAAGCACGCTTGCCACAGACTGGCGGTCGCACGACGCATCCCGTCCTGCATTCACGCTCACGGCTATCCACGCAAGATCGGCGTGCGCGCTTTTTAAAATCAGCTTAACGTTATGATTGTTTGTTAACACGAATATACCATAGAAGAAATTGTGACGATAGTTGAATCAATCTACTGAGATACTTCCATATATGGGATATGATACGAACTACGCACGATAGAATGTTCTTTTGGTGGTTTTATGTACACTAGAAGAAAAAATTTGTGCATATGCTCCGCGGGCCGCGGGTTGGCGACCCTTGCTCTAGACGTTTATCAAAAAAAAAAAACTTTATGGAACATGTTAGACGTTCAATATGTATGATACTCGTATATGGAACAAAATAATTCGATTTACTGACAGCTTTTCAGAAACAATTTTACGTCGAGATATGGGTGTACTTGACCGATATCGTCAGAATCTCGAGTTAGAGCGCCCTTGAGAAGAGTGCTCTCTAAACTGCACTGTATAAATTGTCCTTTTATAGATACATACAATTACGCCATTTCCCTGTCGGTGTAGGCAGATATAACACAGCGACTTTCCTATCTCTCGCATCCTTAGCCTCTTCTACATCCAAACATCTCATACAACTTGGTGTTACACTCGCATTTGCACTATATAATATATCTGTTTTGTTAGTCTTTCTTCATTCATTCGTTCCACATACTTAAACCATCTCAACGTGCTCTTTTCCGTCTTACTCAACATAACCTCAAGTTCACATTCACCCCTTATCACTTCATTCCGTATTCTGTCATACGAGTATATTGTCGCTCCATGTATTCGTCTCAAAGCACGTATTTATTCGGCTTGTCTCAATATTTTCCAAGCTCACGTTTTACTTCCATATATCAAAATTGTCCTTTTATTATTATCATCGTTATTGCCAACTATACTTGAGAAAATTGTCATGGTCTCTATAACAGTTCTCAAATTTGCCCAAATACAACCTTGTAAGGACGTTCAGTAATTTTAATTATTTTATTAACTTTAAGATAAGCCTCAATTCTAATAAATAGCAAGTTATTTAGGTAAATACATTACATAAAACTATCAATAATAACAAATTAATACATCTTGTTACAAATTAGCACAAATGTGGCAGTTTATTAAAACAAATAATATTTGGTGACGTTTGTCAAAAGTCACTACGTTAGTCCACATTGGCTAGGATTGGGGTATACGATAATTGGATTTTCGATTTTTTTATACCTAAAATTAGATGTTCGTAATTAGTATTAATTCATAGTAGATCTTGGCCTATTTAAAGATAGATACAAATCATACAATACATTACAAAGTCAGTATAATGAAAATTAGGAATTTAAATGTCAGTTTAGAGAAAAACAGTTTATCGATTTATAAAAAAACGATTCGATTTGTAAAAAAAAACAAGGTTTTACCCCATTCCTTTGAGACATGACATTTCAAATGTCACAGGGACCATCCTACACTTTCTCAAGTATAGATCACAGATCATCGAAAATTAATCAAACATTGGAAAACCCTCAGGTAGAAGACAAGTAGACTACCTTAATCGTCATGTAAACAAGTTAAGACAAATAAGTGAAATAAACGTAAAACATGGTAACCAACCTACTAGAATTAAATTCAACGAAAAGTCTTCACATCTTACCATAAATTATGGGAAGAATTTAAAAATGACCATCCAGTGGTTATTAATTGGCTCTTTGATTCGATTTGGATTGTTGGTTTGCAGAGCGCGGTGTCTAATTATGACCCGAGTCACAATTAGACACATTTCCTTCGCTCCCGCCCCCGCCAGCCGGGTTGGTCGACCTCTCCGAGCGCGGCGCAGGTATGATATGCGCCCCGTCAGCGTCAGTCGGATCTGCCCAGTCATCATGCGTAAGCGGAATATTTCGCAATAGCGGGTAATCGGCAATCGGCAGTCACCTCCGGCAAGAGCCGATCTGAATAATTCATTTTAATGTGTTTCTTTATAAACACAATCCTGATTAGTTCGCTTCTGAGAATTTTCTACAATTCGTCAATTAAGACTTTTTTCATACAATATTTTGTAATTGGGTACCTGACAATATCAACATTTTGTAATTGGGTACCTGACAATATCAAAATCTGCTAAAATTAATACACAATAGTATTTGTGTGCAAATTTTGACGTATGAGAGTGAAACAAACTGAGTAAAACCATGAAAAAAATCGCAATCGTGCCGAAGTGAGTTGTAAATATTTGTCCGTCAAACACAAACTGCCCATCCAATATGGATGAAAATTGAAATCTACATCACAGATAGTGTCGCCAACACGAAGAAAACAGATGGGTTCAGTAAAAAAAAACAAATAGCGAGATAAAAACAAACAGATGCGTGCGACTCTCGCGCGGTAGAGGTGAAATTTCTTAACTCCTAGGAAAAGTTGATTTTATTCATTGCTTTTTTTCTATTTGTTAACAGTTTTTTTTTTAGGACTAGGAAATGGTTATGTGGAATTTAAATCAATAAAATATTTTTTAATTAAATAAAAAATGGTTATGTGCCATTTAATTCAAGAAAATCTCTCTTAATTAAATAAAAATATATATTTTTAATAATAATCATTTTAATAATAATATAATACACTTAATAATATTTAATTTATTATATATTTTTTAATATTAAATAAATTAATATTTTTATATTATTATTAATTATTAAATTAATTATTTTTAAATGATTTATATTATTAATTTTATTATATTATTAATAATATTATTATATTATATATACTATATATTATATATACTATATTATAATTACTATTATAATAACATATGTGTATTATTATAATTATATATAAATTATATATTGAATAAAATAAAATATTTTTTGTAAATTTAATGCAAAATAAATTTAATAATTATTAAATTAATATACAATTTAACAAAAAATATTTTTTTATTTTTAATAATCATTTTAATAATAAATAATTATGTAATACACTTAATAATATCAAAATAATATTAATTAGTATTGATATTATTTTGATGCCATAGAAAACAAATGCCATAGAAAAAGACTGAGACGAGCCGAATAAATGGTGCAGAGATGCGTGCATTGAGAATACGTAGAGTGACAATGTGTGACAGAATACGGAATGAAGTGATAAGAGATGAATGTTAACTTGAGGCTGATTAAGTAAAATGAATAAGACTAGGTTGAGATAGTTTGGACATGTAGACCGAATGAATGAAGATAGACTAACAAAACACATATACAGTGCAGATGAGAGAGGAATGCGTTTGAGAGGAAGGCTTATTAAAATTATAGTTGGATCGTGTAAATGATATTCTGAAAGAAGGCAAAGTAGTAAGTCAGAGAAATAGAAGAGATTGTATGATAATGTGTACGGATGTGGAAGAGTCTAAGGATGTGTGTCGAGTTAGGAAAGTATGACGCTCTGTCTTTGTCTACTCCGACAGGGAAACAGCGTGATTGTATGTATGTATTGGGTAATTCCATGTGAAATCGACCGAGAGAAACTGCGTTTTTTTTTATTTGTTGTCATGGGTTTGGTTCAGTTTTGAGACTTGTTTATCATACGACAGTTTTGGGACATGTTTATCATCGGACAGTTTTGGGACATGTTTATTATCCGACAAATGCAAAAAGACTTTTTTCTGTCGACAATTTTTGAATTTTCAAAATTTACCATATCCAAAACCTCTCGCTATCAAAACTAGAAATTCGATTAGTAAGTGACTCGCTAGTTTCAATTACTGACCATGGTCTCATTTTCAAGCTTATGAAAATAGCGTTCATATTTTGAAATAATTCCTAAATATTGTTAATATCGGATATAAGAGTTAAGAGGGATATCGATAAGCGTCTAGCAACAAGAAAAAGTAAATGGGGCACTAAAACATATATACACAAAACAGGCAGTATCAAAATCTGCTAAGGTGATAGATAGTCCACGACATTATTTTGTACTAACTTGAATATATGGGAGTTTAACGTCGGCGTGGAAAAGAATGAAAGGAGCTGAATAAATGCTATAGAAATGCGTGCATTGAAAATAATACACGGGTAACGATTTTTGGTAGAATACGGAATTATGTGGCTGATGTGTTGAGTAAGATGAAGAAGAACACAGTCAAGTAAATGTCATAATGGTATGTATTTATCTACCTAAAACTACTCGCCGTCAAAACTTTAAATTCGATTTGAAAGAGACCCGTTTCCGCTCCATAGCACGGTCTTATTTTACAGCTTATAAAGAGGGCTTTCATTTCATTGGTAAACATCTATTGAGATACCACCACACGATATAGAGATACCACCATTTATACCGACATCTCATTTCTTTACAGGTTATGCGATGATTTGATATACAAGTAATAGGCCGACGATAAATGCGCATTTTTTTACATTTCAGATATTGAGAAACCAATATCCCAAACTACGCCAAATCCGTGACATCAAAGGTTTATAGAGATTGATTTGATATGGAATGCCCCTATTTCATTAAGTGATTTTTTTATTACAATAAGCGATCTTGAGATCTTTATTTTAAACATTTAAAAATGATAAATACTACCTTGATCAAAAAGTTTTAGGACCGGACACCGTGTGGCGCTGTCAGTCACCCGATTGGAATTATTTTTTTTTTGTTAGGTTACCACATCTATCATTGACACTTATCTCCAAATTTCAGCGTCCATAGCTTGACATTTGTAAAAGTTACGCTGTACTACCTTTGTGCGTGTTTTCGATTTTTTACAAGTTTGTAAATGGCATCAACTGTGCATCAACAAGTTTGCATTAATTTTTGTGTGAAAAACGGATTTAACGGTCCGCAGACCTTGAAAATGTTGGAAAAGTGTTTTTCTGTGGCACGAACGCTTCAAAAGTGGTCGTGAGTCGGTCGAGGATGACGAACGCAGTGGTAGTCGAAAACCGATGAAAACGTCGATAAAATCAAAGAAATGTTGGCCGAAAACCGCAAATTGACCATCAGAGAGCTGGCAGATGACTTAAGCATCGCTTATGGATCCGCTCAAGACATTTTGGTTAGTGATTTGGGCCTCAGACGTGTTGCCACAAAACTGATGCCGAATGACCTCAATTTCATGCAAAAAAAGGACCGCGTTGAAATCGCGAAAGGCATGATTTCCACGAGTTTTTGACCAAAAACAACACGACTACTATCCAGCAGCCTTCGAATTCACCTGATCTGGCTCCCTGCGACTTTTTCCTTTTCAACCGACTTAAAAAACCGCTTCGCGGAACGCGTTACAGCACCCGAGAGGATGTCATGAAAAAATCGAAGACGGCTCTGATGGACATAACGAAAATTGAGTACCAGCGGTGTTTCGAGGATTGGATCAAGCGCTGTGGCGTAAGTGCGTTGCAGTCGATGGGGAGTACTTTGAAGGGGGCCATATCGATTTTGATGAATAAACTCTTGTTTTCGATTTTATGAATAAAGTCTTAAAACTTTTTGATCAAGGTAGTATAAACAAATACATCAATAAAAATAATGAATATAAACAAATACACCAATAAAAAACAATAAGTCATAAAAATACAATAACAACCAACCGACAAAGCATAACAATATATTCGCAGAAATTCTAGAATCAAGAAAAACACTTCTTCAAAATCAATTTACTCGTAAATAGGTTCGGAGAATTTCAAGCAGGTATACCAAGTGTCCATACGGATACTCACTCTATCTTGTGTAGCCGAACGATTGACGAATTGTAGAAATAGTTGATTGCTCGACGACAGAACGATCAATGTTATCGCGTGGGCCTGGAGGGAGCTCGCGGACAGATCAATTGAACAAGCTCAAGACAATCGTAATAAGAATTGACAATTTATTACAGTACCTATAAGTCACTTGATTTCGCTCTGTCAGACAATGTAATCAAGTGCACAGTTTGACAAGGCTACTGTACGGCGAAACAGCTGTCACTGAGCGAATAAATAAAGAATATAAAATTATCAAAGCGTTTCATTTTTATTTTTCTAAGACCAACAGCTTCGTCATATGTTCACAATTCAATTCTTCGCGAGATATATCGTATTTATTGTTTATAAATACAGGCGGCCCTCGACTTTCGCACATAATTGATTCCTGAAAATGTGTGCGAACGTTCGAAAGTAGAGGGATGTTAAAAAAAACATCAAAAATTGTATTTTAAAATATTCATTTATTAATAATATATTAAAGTCTTGACGATTTTATCAGCTTTTTCTTTCTCACTTTCATTGTGTATTTAATTTAACTCTTGTTGCTCAATTAAGTATTCATTTGACAGGTGTACTGATTGAGATTCAATCAACTCATTAGAGCATCTTCGTTGTTGACGTCCAAGTTTAGCTCATTCATTAGGCTAACTATTTCATCTGTAATAGTTTATTCAGAATTGATAAAACCACTCATCATTTGTGGGCATAATTGTTTTCAGGAACCTTTCATTGTTGACTCTTTTATTTCAGCCCACGAGTCTCCGATATTGTTTATTGCGTTCCATATATTATAGTTCTTCCAAGAAAGTGGGAGTGACTGCATGGAAGCGAACAATTTTTACATTATTGACAAAAATCTTCAAAACAAATATTTTTTTAATGTGCTAATTGTGCGAAAGTAAAACGTGCGAAAGTCGAGGGCCGCCTGTATAAGAAATCGATGCTGTAAGTAAGGTAATCTAAGTTTAAATGATTGCAGGTGAGCGTTTTGAATATACAATGTTTATTTAACCCTTGCCTTACTGTGCTAAAAAATCCGCCAGACACTGTGCTGGACGCTAAGCGTCCAGTGAAAAATGTATATTTTAAATTAAAATTATGCAAAATCTGCTAGATTATTTTTTGTAATAAGCTATAAAAATAATTTTGTTATGTATTAAAACGTCAAATAATCAAATAAAATATAAGTCCTGGTCACTCACTATCCATCACAGGGTGGCAAGTGTTAAATAAGAAAATGTATATTCAATACTAGTATTTCCTCAGATGAAGGAAGAGTTAAGAAGGATATCGAACGGTGTGTAGCGATAGGAAACGAAAGTCGATGCGGCACTAAAATATAATATATGTGCTTGTGAGTATGGGAGTGAAACGTGAACGTGAAAATTCTTATGGGAACCGAATAAATGCTACTTATTCGGCTCCTTAAGTTAAGTTTAATGTTGATGTGTTGAGCAAGATGAAGAAAAGTACTGTGAAATGGTGTAGGCATGTGGAATGAATGAATGAAGAAAGATTAACAAAATAAAGAATATGTGTTAGAGAAAGAGCAAGATAAGTATGGTAGGATCGAGTGAATTATATATAGAAAGAAGATAACGTAGAAAGTCAGAGCAATTGTGTGAGGTGGATGAAGAAGAGGCTAAGGATGGAAAAAAGGAATATTTTAAGGTTTGCGTGTTTTTATTTTTTCTCTTAAAAATTCTCAAATGACTTATTTCATGTTCCTGAATAAAATCGCACATTATTTATTATTAACATTATAACTGGCGATCGGTTTTAATCGTGTGATCAACCTTATGGGCGCTACTACTCTACGAAAACAATATAACAATATCTGTAATACTCAAATTTATTTCTTTACACGATAATTTATCGGTTGGTCGGAAGAGATTGCCGCCTGGCAATTAAACCACCCGATTGTTTTTATAATGAAGTTTTAAATAAAATAAACAATAAAGCTTATCTCAGCCAAAAAAAAAGTTTATAATATGGAATACGTTTCAAGATAATCATATAAACTTCTACATTCTGCCTTAAGTTATTTTTTAACTGTTTGATCAAGTTGTAACTTACATTTTTACTTTTTATTTATTTAAACACATTTAACCCTTCCTTCTTTGTGATGTGTAACTAGTACACATTGCTTCTAAAAACTTTAATATCTCTATAAATATAATAAATACTGGGTTCAGTTTTTAGGTATTCCTTCGTAATACATTTACGCATTGAATGAAAAAATTATATTAATAATAATTAGCACTTATCGGTCACATCAGAGATATTTTGTGAAAATTAGGAATAAATTCACCAATACAAACAAACGTGTGCCAGTGTGTGACGTAGGTATATCCATACTAAAAAACCCGCTATGTATGAGGAAGCGACGCTATTCATGTCTCACTCTACTTTGGTATATGGGAACGCAAAAAATAGAATCTCAGTTCGCTCGCTTCTCTCGCTTCAGTAGCTTTAGGGCATCTATGTGAGGTGGTCGCTTTACCCGTTTTGAGAACGTCGGCCGATGTTTTTTTTCATGTTTTCAGCAATTAAATTTCAATTATTATCACTCTTGACTTCAAATTTTATTAATTTAAGCGATTGGCTATTAATATTCTTATTTTAAATCGCTTTTAGCGGATGTCCTTGTTGGACGCGCTGATGATTTTGATTGTTTGGTATTTAAAATAAAATACGTCGATTAGCAATGCGGAAAGTGAGAGTGAATAATCAATGAATAGTAAATAGCGATGAATGGTCAAATGATTAATGATAAGTGATCCTTTATTTATCGATAAGTAGGTATATATACATTTCAGAACGGGGCGCGTGAGTGCGCCCGCAATATATTTTTATCTCACTCCTGTGCGTGCAGAGGTGGTCGCAGACGTTGCGAATAATATTGTGGGTAGGTTATTTGTTGGTGAAAACGGCGAGACAACGCGATACGTTCTCTTTCTACTGTGGAATGTATCGTAAATAGTATTTGCGGGTAAACAATATCAATGTTCTGGTATGCGACCTTTGGACATGTCCGAAGGTCGTTTCGTCGGTCGTTGACCGTGCGTGTTGACAATATTCAGGGACGACCGTAGTTCCTACACGCTTATTTTTACATGTGTATTGAATACACAGCACCGGAACGCGTGGATTTTTTTAGCACGGGAAGGAAAGGTTAACAATGCATGATAAAATAAACCCACAACTACTCGCAATATTTTTTTTTGTGAATTTTAAATGGAGTATTTTTTTTTCAAATAAATAACGACTTCGTCTAGTTGTGCAAGACACCCGTCTTCCAACTAGAGAGTTGCAGGTTCGATTCCTGGTGGAATATTAAAAAAAAAGTGCCACAATTATCGGAAAATGTGAAAATATCATTTGATTCTAAATTGCAATCCATTCCAAATTCTTAATTTCCTTATAAGATATTTTATTTGATGGGAAAAAGTTCAAGAAACCCGTGTTTTCTTTACTCAGTTGATTTAATTGTTATTGTTAGTGTCCCCACATGTTCATATTGTTTAACCTTTCCTTCCCTGTGTTGGGTATCTTCTACACGTTGCTTCTAATAACCATCAATATGTCTATAAATATTATAAATACAAGGTTAAGATTTTAGGTATTCCTCCATAATATATTTACGCATTGATTTAAAAAATAATATTAATATTAATCAGAATTTATCGACTACATCGTAGGTGTTTTGTAAAGATCGAAAACAAATTCGCATTTAAACGCTGCGAGTGCCTCGTCTTGACGATAGGTGAATAGTATGCGGGAAGCGCGACACTTTATTCGCATCTCACTCTTGCATACTCCACTGAATTGCGAGGAGCTGAATTGTCTCAACGTCGCAAGCATAAGCGTAAGCGCCGGGGTATGCGACTGACGTTCCGCGCCACAGTAGCTTCTAGGCTTGCAAATAGGTTACACGTACGCCCGTTCCGTGAGCGTTGCCAGATGGTTTTTTAATGTTTTCAGCAAATAAATCTCAATTATTATAATTTTTAACTTCAATTATAATTGATTAAGGGGATTATCTACGAATGTTCTTATTTTTCCGATTTAAAATCGCTAATTTTTTATCGCGTTCTCACTACCCAACACCGGAGCACGCGTTTCAATTTTAACACCGTAAGGGAAGGGTTAAGTATTGTATGTCGCACACTTGACCAGAAGAATCTTAAATATTCGGTAGATTTATAAATAGGAAAATTTAAAAATATGTTTTGTTGATTTTTGTATAAGCTTAATTGATATATTGACTGAAAACGTTATGTAACGTATAATATCGCCTTCCCTATATCTGATAAGAGAGGGTTTCATGAGAGTTTGCGCTTTTTAATACATTGAGAAGCTTAGTGCGTAATATACAAAATGTATCAATGTATTAGTAAGTATTTTTGCCGTGATTGGTTGATGTGATCCGTTAGTATTCAACTTTGCCGTGATTGGTTGATGTGATCCGTTTATTTGAATAAAAATACGGTGACCATAATGTCTGAAGTGGTAACTTTTGCATTGCATATCTATGTAAACACTTAGTGAGGAAGAATATATCATAATAATAATTATTTTTTTAAATCAGTGTTAGGGTCATTTATTTATTTTTACAATACATACATACCTAGTTATAAGTATTTTTTAATTGGTCTTAGAATTTATTAGTGTTAATTGTGTTTTCTTTGCCTATTGAATAAATAATTAGATTTTATATTGACCATTGATTTCATAATTGTCATTAGGTACATACCATAATCTGATATTATATTATTATTAAGGAAAGTAAGTATTTTATTGGAATATAAAGTATTAGATAGACAATATTTAAAAATATATAATAATATATTACAAAATACATCAAAATATGGTCATCCTAGACTAGCAGTGCAAACTCTCGTGAAACCCACTCTACTAGTCGAGTTCTTCGATATTATTTCACTCATTCCAATATGGATGGAGTTGTTGGATGATTGCCTTTCTTGGCAGCGCCCAATGCCACCAGGTATCACTGGAGCCCGACTACGGCACCCAGGCAGGTAGCAGACTTGTGTCCGTTGCTCTTGTGGTCTTCTTAGTGGAGGAAGACGTGTTATTTACATTGTGTATCATTGACCAGCGGTTGTCAAGTTTGTAATAGTCGGCGTTTGACCTGATAGCTATAATTCTCTTCAAGTCAAAAAATATTGAAAATAATATTGTATTTCGCACCGCTTAAAATATATTCGAGTCCAAAATTAAACCATTGACAAGGAAACAGGGTTATACGAGTACTTTGAAAATTTCGCAGACTTCGACTTACAAATGTCCATTGTCGTAAAATTTAATTTTTAAATACTTTTATTTAAGCTTAAATAACTATATACACACATACCATCACGCCATTTCCCTTTCGGGATAGGCGGAGAGGACAGAGCTCCATATTTTCCTATCTCGATATACATCCTTCGCCTCTTCTATATCCATTTACTTCCATCAAATCCTACGATTTCTATGGCTTTTAACGTTTTCTTCTTTCAAAATATAATTTACTAGATCCAAACATACTTTGGTATTTCTCTACTATGCCGTTCACTCACATACCTTCATGCACTGTATATTTGTGGTGTTAGTCTTTCTTCATTAAATCGTTTTACATGTCCAAACCATTTCAAAGTGATCTTCATCTTACTCAACGCACCGTCCTTAAGGGGGGGGGGGGGGGGGGGATATTTTCATTTATAGGCCGAAAATTCGACGATTTTTTATGATATTTTTTTTCTTCAGTGAACGAATTATTTTTTTAAATTGTATTTTTAGACATATTTATTTGCCTTTTAAGAACATTTTCATTAAATTTCATAATTTTGTTATTAAGTGGAAATAAGGCCGTACACGGAGGGGGTCCATTATGCATGTAATTGTGGCTGTTGTACAAGTCTAAATTATTTTTTTTAAATCTGTTTTACTCAGAAAGTATGTGGATATGGCTGGTACTATAATAATTAAAAAAAATTATAATTATAAAAAAATGGCAGCTTGTTGAAATAATTTTTTTTTCATTTTTTTTGTATTTAGAGGAGTGAAAAAATGAATCGATTGATAATTCTAGTACCGGCTAAAGAGAGAGGTACAACAACGAGAATAAGTACTTATTCATTAAAATCGGTTAATTAGTTTTGGAGTTATTACGGGGAATAGTTAAAAAAAAATTTCAGGAAAGGCATTTAAAGTTTCAAATGCGATTTTTACACGAATTAAAGTAAATATTTTCAAATTAATGTTAATCAGCAATTCCAGGGCCATATAAACTTGTTTAAAAATCCCCTCTTTACACGACAAACTAAATATTAATTCATCATTCCGAGAAATCCTATTGAACGAGAATTCTTGGAAAATAATGCTACTGCAATAACAATAGACAGCTGCGAAGCTCAGGTCATTTTTCAACCAGCGCGCGCTCGACTATAAACCCTCATAACTTTTAGAATTTTCAAGATTTTTTAACACTTCTTACTAGAAATTATTCAGAAAGGATTATAGAAAAATAAAATGAAAAAAATCGATTTGTTTTGAATTGTTTTGAATTTTGAAGTGCACGCGTTTTTACAGCATTTATTCGGCTCCTTTCAGTCATATTTAGCGCATACCGATGCTCTTAACATAACAATTTATGAAAACGGCACCGAAAAAAATCTCACGACGGCGTAAATAATTGTGCGGTACATTCAACAAAAGTTTGTGGATCAATGAAACTGAGTTTATTTTTTCTGTTAGCAAATTTGTATATGTCTCTTCTTACGCTTAAGGATTAATATCTAAGCATACCCAACAAAACATGTGGGATAGATCCATACTCTTTTGACATAAATGTGTCGGATAAATCTCTTTTAGATTCGCTCATCTATCAGGGAATTCTTGATTCCACTCGGGCTCGAAATACTTGAGCCGCACGTTGCGGTTGGCTTGCAGGGGCTTCGCGGAATATTCCAATATTCTCACTGATAAAAAAACATATATCGTGGGAAATCGACGTGGAACCTGAAATTATGGTAAATGTGTCCAGTTTGATTCCAAGATTTGAGGAAATATGCAGTGAACAACAGGCTCACTTGACCCAATAATTACCATGTATTTGTTCAATATGATTATTCACAATTGTATCGGACGTGTAGTGAGACGTGTGCAGTCACCCTTGTATGTGGTATGATGAAAAAAACAATGATGTGTAGATCTGTATATTAAAATGATAATGTATTTGCTATTTGATATTGATATGTTTTAGGTATGTTAATGTAAATCCTTATATGGAATATGTATGTTATAATCGTTCTGTTTGTTTGACTCCGATTGCGTTCGCGACCGCAATGGAAATAAGTGACTTGCGGGGCGATGGGTTGGAGTAGGTCGGGGGCCAGTCGGCGTAAGCAGCGCCCAAAACCCCGAAAGTTGTTGTATTTCGCGGGCAATGGGCGCTTGTGATGGCCGACTGACTATTAATATAGAGGGCCCCCTGTTTGCGAAATTATATTCTCAGTACTACCGACTATACTGTGTTTTACTTGAGACCCGCTACCTACTTCGACTGCCTGCCTGAGAGGAATCTCTCCACCCCGCTACCTTCCTCTTCTTCTGGATCTTCGCTTCGGAATTTGCTCGATTCTCTGAGCGCGACGCGGCAACCAACATGTCTACGATACAGTTCATTTGTACCCTGTCCGATACAACAATATTTACTTGATACAAAACTTTTTGTGAATGTAAAATACTTTTTTATATTTATGATATTTTTAAACATAATTCACCTAACCGCACCCAACACAAGTGCAACTGTTAGGTATGATCTGGTTTTGATGGTTGTGGAATAATCGTGACACATTAAGGGTGCCGTGAACCGAAAAAGTTTGAGAGCCACCGCTTTAGAATTTTATTAATGGCCCCAGAGCGGATTGAATGAGGTATTAAGATAAACAGTTGCGTAACAATGCAAAGTGTTAAGATTACACCGAAATAAAGCGATTCATTCAAGTTAATGTAGCGTCAATGGCCACTATCGATCTGGGTGCTGTCTTCTGCTAAAGATCACCAGTGTTGTGCCACTAGACTGACAGTAGTTTTCAGACAGCTCGTGTCCATTGCTATCGCGGTCGCCTATAGAAGGAGGAAGACGTGTTATTTACATTGCATTGTTTCCCACTATCGTGTATGATCGCTGTTTTCCCAGCTGCCGCATTGACAAAGAACACGCGAGTCATCGTCGTGCATTGTGACTTTTACGTTATTCTTGTCATCAATACGGAATCCGACAGCAATCTATTGTACATTTTCAGACGATTGTTTATTTTATTTTATTTTATACACATAAACGGTTACTGATATTTAATGCGACATATTTATGAACGTAATAGAGGGAGCAATATACGTTTTATATGTTCATTAAATCGATTCCTTACTATTACAGGATTTTTCATAAATATAAACAGGGATATTTGTATGATTATTTATTTATATATAAACGGTACAATGTGCCTTTTAACAATAATGATGACAACAATAAAAAAACCAACATAGTGTTTTATACATTAAAAAGAAACAGAATATGTATAAACAATTACAATAGAAATAATTACAAATAAACAGGCGCATATACAAATGTACATAACTTTGACACTTATAAAATACGAGGCCGTCCAAAGGCGCACTGCCCGCTCTGCACCAAACCAGGCGTCACTCTTGACATCAGCGTGAAAGGACAATACAGATGCGGACAACGGACTTAAAAGAAAGTATAAAGGACGCAATTGGACAGCTGTAACTTCCAAAACCTCCTTCAGCACGGGGGAAAATACAAAAATAGGTAAAAAAATACAAAAATAGATAAAAAATACAGTAGTCAATTATGTATTATTTTATTATACTTTATGTATACATTACAACCTGGAAGAGTTATAGCCAAGTGGGAATCTCTTCTAACCAACCACAAAGATGTTTATTTATTTATTTAACACTTTTATTGCAAATTACGATCTGGCGGGATTATTGCCAGGCGGCAATCTCTTCCAACCAACCAGACAAAATTAAATAAAGCAAGTTACATGGTCGCATAAATCATTCAAATGACTATCCATCCCCACGAATTCATAAACACATACGTGAGCATATATCCACGAACCCCACAAAGACGGACAGTTACCCGAACATTATTTTTCATGTAAAGTGAGATATCATCAATCAAAAGGAAAGGAAGGGATGGTGGAGAGGAAAGGAAAAGAAAAATCAGGAATGAAACATGTTATTTTAGTGACTAGAAATTAAGAGTTTTTCAGTCGCATCTTAAAGCATGCCAAGGACGGAGCGAGTCTTATACTGGTTTGTAACTGATTCCAGAGTCTCACTGCATGGACAGTAAAGGACGACGTGAAAAAGGAGGAGCGGTGAACTGGAAAGGCCAATAAACAATCTCTGTTTGAGCGTAGCGCTAATCCATGATTGGAAAGACGTTGAAAATTTTCGGCGTGATAAGAGGGGGCGGCGGGACAGTTTAGGATATTATACAATAGAGACAGTATGTGAATTTGGCGTCTATTTCTACAATGCCTTCTGGTATGAAGTTATATGATCGTACTTTCGTAGGTTGAAAATAAATCTTAGACAAACATTTATAGATTTATAGAGGCCTTGGATACCTTTTTTTAAAATAAATTGGGATCCAATGAAAACTGAACCAATAACCCCCGTATTGTAAGACATGTGTCTTACCAAGAGGTCACGGAGTTCGTATATAACGAATATTGTATCTATCATAAATGTCTGGTATCTGTTTGATAGGTTGTTGTTAGTCGTTTATGTTTCACCACTTGACCAGTTTATCACACACTAAAATACGAATATTTGTTAGTATTTCTTGGATATATTAAGTTTGTTTTTATAGACAACTTCAGAGTGTAAGTTTCGAAAGATTTACGAAACAAAGGAGCTGAATAAACGCTGTAGAAATGCATGTACTGGAAATAGTACATTGGGGGATTAATTAATAATGACGTGTTGAGTAACATGAAAAGTTTAAGCATGTGGAACGAATGAATGATGAAAGACCAATAAAATAAACATTTAGTCTAAATGTGAGTGATAGGCGTGTTAGAGGAAGATCAAGGAAAGTATAATTGGGTCGAGTAAATTATATTTTGAAAGAAGAAATCGTAGGAATTGTACGAGAAGTTGTGAAAGAGACGAAGGATCTATGTCGAGATATGAAAGTCTGGCGCTTTGTCCTCTGCCTACCAGACAGGGAGATGGCGTGATAGTTAGTATGTACGAGCAAAACAAACACATCATATATTAATAGAGAGTGAGGAAGACGTAAGGACAGTCTACAGTATTTAAATACTAACTTTGACGTATGGGAGTGAAACGTGGACGTGGAACATGAGTGAAAAAAGCTGAATAAATTATGTGGAAATGCGTGCACTTAAAATAAACATGCATCGGTTGAAAATGTATGGCAATGCGGAATGAAGTGACTAGGGAATATATGTGATCTTTAGGCTGATGTGTTGAACAAGGTGAAGAAGAGTGCTCTGAGATGGTTTAGGCATGTGGAATGAATGAATGAAGAAAGATTAACAAAATAAATATACAGCTTAAATGTGAGTGGAAGATGTGTTAGAGAAAGAGCAAGATAAGTATGGTAGGATCGAGTGAATTATATATAGAAAGAAGATAACGTAAAAAGTTAGAGAAATCGTAGCAGCTGTATCTTTTTTTTTTTTATTTTTTTATCCACTTTGCACGGATTTCTCCTGTTACACAAAGAGGGTTTGCTTCTAGCGTTAGCTTATTCGTTAGGAATAATATCAGCCAGGATTCTTCTCATACTGCTAGACGGTACCGAGAATATATCAACCGTGTCATTCAGTTGGTTCAATATCTCTATACCACGCGTGACTGAGTGTTTAGCCATGATATTCGTCCTGTAAGTTGGTATGTAGAACAGAGGGTGATTCCTTGCACGGATATATTTATTGGGTACATATAAACTTAGTGCTTCTAGAATCGCGGGACAGTTAAAGGAACCTTGGAAAACCTTTATTAGGAATATCGTATCAGGTGTATGGATATATTATAGAAGATGCGATAGATGTGTGTTGCGATATGAAAGTCTGGAGCACTCCTCTCTGCCTACCCCGACAGGAACACGGCATGATGGTGTGTATGTTTGTATGTACTTGAACACAGCGCGCGGTATGCTTTACAGTGAAGGACATTGTTACAACGAGCCGACCTCGCCGCACCACCTGAGCAAAACGTCTGTCACTGTGAACAGCGTGAGACACTCAACCATCGCGCATTCCGCAGCACCAGCGCCGGTCTTCAAGTGTCAATGGATCTGAACTGTTGGCACTGTTGGAGTTACAATATCAAATTACGGATATGGTCTTTTTGTTTTTACATTATCGAATTACTATCAAAACAATTTTTTATTTCAGTAGTTCGGTATTTTGCTGTTCTAGTAGTATTCTGCGATGATAATTTAAACTTGAAACTTCGACAACGGCTAGTCAAATACTACGTTTGGTCAGTGTTATTGCATGGAATCATGGACACTCAAAGTTGGTAGTTTGAACCGACTGGAAGCATTCGAAATGTGGATGCACCGGAGAATGCTACGGATACCCTGGACGGATATGGTCAGCAACACAAGGGTTCTTCAAAGAGCCAAAGTTGATAGAGAGTTGCTGACTAATATTAAAATCCGAAAGGTGTCTTATTTGTGTCATGTACTTAGAGGAGGAAAGTACAAATGACTGCACCTGATCATCCAAGACAAAATAGAGGGTCGAAAAGGTTTTGGCAGGAGGCAAATCTCCTGGCTCCGCAATATACGTGATATACGCAATACAAGGAGCGTTGGGGATATTTTTCGGGCTACCGGGGACAAAGATGCCTACTCTCGAGTGATATTCAACGTTGGGGGGACCTGACGTGACACTGGGTAGAAGAAGAAGGTAGTATTTTCTCAGAAAATGGAAGAGCTAAAAGGGATATCGAACGCCGTGTAGCGATAGATAATAAAGTCAATAGAGCACTAAAACATATATAACAGAACATCAAAATCTGCTGAGAGGATAGTCCACAACAGTATTTTTGTGCCTTTGATGTATGGGAGTGATATGTAGCCGTTGAACAAGGCCGAGAAGAGCCGAATAAATGCTGTAGAAATACGTGCTTTGAGAAGAATACATGGAGTGACAATGTATGACAGAATACTCAAAAAAATCTTTTGGACTTTTTCCACCATTTGAGATTAACGAATCTTCAGCGGACTCTACACCATGTAGAGAGATGAAGGACGAAGGTCCTAGTAGCCGGCCCCAAATGGATTGGATACGGCGAAGGAAAAGAAAAAGAAGAGGAATAACAAAGTAATTTATCGTTAAATATTCTATCTTAAATTTCATCTATGCAGAAGTGTTGTGGTCAGATGCCTGAAATAGACTGGATGGGACCAGTGCGGAGGGACTACTTGCCAAACGGTCAGAACTGTAGGAGTGGCACTTGTACCTGTTTCCACATGTTGCAAGTCATTCTCTCTGACCGTTCCCTAAAATCTTGGCAGCTGACTACAAATTATTTTGGAATCAAACATTCTGTTATATTATTTGGTGCCAGTGCATATTTATATTTAAGTGAATGAACTACCCATTTTTTCTACAATATAATTTGTGTTTTTTGTAGCTTATTTTCTATCGCGCAGTTATAATAATAGTGACAATTTATATAGCGCCGTTTGAAGAGCAAACTTAACTCAAGAGAGATTCTAACTTGGGGTTCGAACCTATTATTATTGACAGGTGGAAAAATAGTAAAATAAAAAAAACAGTTGAGTGTAAGTATAAGAAGGTGGCGGCTGCGGCCGTTCGATTAGGAATTTCCCCTCATCTATAGTTCAGACAAACATATTTGGTAAGAAAACCGCAGAAAACTTACCAAGAAAAGACGAACTATAAAGAAACTTTTGTAGATCTTTCTATATGTGATAGTAACTCATTCGACTTTAGTGTATGTGTGTGTGTAGTCTTCATATATAATAATACATTTTGATAAGACCTCCCGATAAGTGTTGTCTTCAAGCGTTTCCTAAAGCTGCACACGCCACCCATATCTCTAAAACTTTGAAGCAGACAAAATGTCGTTTGAAATGACATACTTAATTCTAGCTTTTTATGAATCATTAATTAAACCGTCTGGTTTTGGTTATGTTTGAAATTTTAAAACAAGGCAATATCGATCCAATTGAATTATTCTCCGAAAAAAAAAACATCAACCAAAAATAAAAAAATAATCAATCAATTAAATGTTACGCGGTAATAATATAAGCTGACAGACGTAGTTTATTATCTGTTTGAATTATTTTAATCCTAGCTACTTGAATAGTGCTGAAGCTGTATCTAGAACTAGAACTAGCTGTGCACCATACCATGTAGATACGTCAAATCTGACTCAAAGTAACTAACTCCTCAAACTCAATAATAGTGTGCCGATCAACTCGCTTCGACTTTTGGTGATGAAGCACCATGTATTTCGCTGGTTTTCCTAATTCAATCGTGGTCGTAGTTCGCTCCAGGACGAATTTCGTGAAGGTCGTCCAAAATCGGTTGTTGTGCCAGAAAACATCGATTATGTGCGTGAACTGATATTGCAAGATCGTCATGTGACTTAACGTGAGATTGAGGCATGTCTGGGCATTAGTTCCGCTCGCATACATTCAATATTGCATGAACATTTGGCCGTCAAAAATATTTATTCGCGTTGGATACCACATAATTTGACAATCGTTAAAAAAAAGGCTCGTGTCGATTGGTCCAAAGAAATGTTGAAAAAATTCGATCGCGGTGCTTCAAAAGACGTCTTTAAGATCGTGACAGGTGACGAATCATGGATCTATGCATATGAGCCAGAAACTAAACAGCAGTTGGCTGTATGGGTCTTTCAAGACGAACCAAATCCAACGAAGCACTTCGAAGCAAATAGTGACTTGTTTCTTCGGTATAAATGGTCATGTCGCAACAGTGCCTTTAGTGGAACGTCGTACGGTCAATTCTGAATGGTACACCACCATTTGTTTGCCAGAAGTGTTCGGAGAAATGAGCAAAACCAACCGCCGAAGACGGATCATTCTCTACCACGACAATGCGAGCTTTCACACATCGGCTCAAACAAGTGACTTTTTGAGCACTAAAAACATCGAATTGATGGGTCATCCGCCGTACAACCCTGATTTGGCACCCAATGACTTCTTTTTATTTCCGAACATCAAAAATAAATTGCCAGGTCAACGTTTTACGACGCCTGAAGAAGCGGTTGATACGTTCAAAACGCATGTTTTGATGTTACCTCTTTCGGAGTGGAAAAAGTGCTTCGAAAATTGGTTCAAACGCATGCAAAAGTGTATTGATCTTCATGGAGAGTATTTTGAAAAACAATAAATCCATTTTCGATGATAAATATTTGTTTTTACTTGTCTGTCTCAAAACTTAAGTAGCAACCCTCGTACTATGATACCAAAGAGACGAAGTGTAAGCATGGCAACGGTAACCGCGACAGATGCGAGCGGAAACCTCAATCCGGAAGCCGGAAGTGTATATTCTTCTACGGTTGAACTCGCGAGCACGAAGGGCGGAGTTGATCCGATGCGATCGGAGATAGACAGACACTCCAGGCCAGGCACCATCACCTCACAAGAGAGGGGATTGGTGATGCGCAAGAAATACACGCAGGTGTTAAGCCGCATCGAGACAATGCCACATTCTACTCAGATGTGTTTTGCACGCATTTAGCTCTGTAGCGATTTCACTTTTGGCTGTATGATGGTGATGAATTCAAGTTTTTACAATCTAGACTGATCTTTGGGTTATAGTCACCCCAAGGGGGCAACCTTTTATTAAACATCTCTCAAATTTCAATTTCAATTTCGCGGTGTGGTGAGGTGCGGGTGGCCTGTCTTAAGACGGTCTCGTATCGTATTGTCTGTCAACTGTGTATATTGCTAATTTTTTTTAAATAATTTGGACTTTTGTACTTGCATTATGTTTTATTTTAATTGTTTTGTGTCTTTATTTAGTTTTATTGCAATGGTTATATATGAGTATATATAAATTGTTTCTTTTTATTTTAGGAGTTTTTTTCTTTGCGATGAATGAAACATTTTTTTAGAAACGAGTATGATTTACTGTTGACGAAAATAAATGAGTAAATGCTCCTTTCTTTGTACAAGTATTGCCTTCATGGACATGAAGTCGAAGTAGGCGGATGATTGGAAGCCCTCGAGTTAAGTTTACTTCTTTCTGTGTACCCAAAATATATTTCAAATCATAACAGTACACTGTACATACTAGGTTAGTCAAAAAGTTTTGAAAGCGGAAATGAAAATACATATTTTTTGGGGGAAATCACTTTTATTGCTCAGTATAGTCTCCCATAAGACGCTAACACCTTCTTGGCCGATTTTTGGACACGAACTCGCTTCGGAGCCAAAGTGCCTGGTTCACGCCACTCCTTAGCCTCTTGTTTTGATTCAGGATTATAGTGGTAGACCCAAGTCTCATCCATAGTGATGAATCGACGCAGAAAATCCTTTTTATCCTTTCGAAATTGCTCCAAATGTTGCTCAGAAAGTCGCATTCGAACGTGTTTTTGTTGCATTGTTAGCAAATGCGGCACCCATTGTGCACACAGTTTTTTGAAACCCAAAACTTCAGCCAAAATATACCATGTTGTTCCATGTGAGATGCCTATGGTGTCAGCTATCACATCCACAGTCGATCAATGATCTTCCAAAACCATATCCTGTATTTTCGCTATGATTTCTGGTGTTGATGCACTTTTTGGACGTCCTGAGCGTGGATCGTCTTCAACGCTTGTACGGCCACGCTTAAACTCTAAAACCCATCGCTGAACGGTTGGAAATGAAGGAGAAGACTTCTTTAATACTTTCACCATCTTTGCATGGATCTCAGTAGCCGATAAACTTTCCAAAACAAAGAATTTAATCACTGCACGATATTCGGATTTTTCCATTGTTAAAAAATACACTGACACGTCAACTTCAAATGGCGTGTAAACAAAGAATGAATTGACAGATCGAAATGAAATTTTGAAAACGTTCTTATGAAAAATGAAATATTAAAATAGCGTACAAATTTTGGTTTTTCTACTGCTCCATAGACGTCGCTTTCAAAACTTATTGACTAACCTATTATGACATGTTAGTTTGAATATACCCGTACGACTTCTCGTGTAAGATATATTTTGCTTCCACCTTGTGCCGTATCCGCTCAGCAGACGGTAGTGGCGTTGTTAATTTCCAGAACACCCTCAGATTTTTCAGGCATGAAGTTTTCTGTCTGCCATTACTTCGTCTTTTTTATGTTTTAGTGTGTTAAGCTCCACGATGTTGTTTTGCGCTGTATACCGTTTATTAATCCCAAATATCGCAATTGTGGGTCTACAAAAGTATTCTAAATTTTTGCTTTAGTAATCTTCATTGTGGTCCTCTGCTGTCTTAAACTCTGCGCCCCACCTGTCTCCTTCCCTTCGGGTCTAGGGCCATGTTGAATGCAACGCTTAAAGAGGATCAAGTAATAATAAATTACAGTCATCGTTTTAAAATTATTTAATAATCTTTGATAATTTTGTAGGAATTTTATGGATATATATTGAGATATAGAAAACACATGGCCTCATTAGTAGAACGAGATGCAAATTTGCTTTGCAGAATTAAAAGATTCATACATGTTGATGCAGGGTTACTCAACTCCAGAGGCAAAGTATTGTCCTTAATGATTTGTTTATATTACGTGATTTATATATTTATGTTGTCGAAAGTATTCCGATAATTTCCAATTCTCGGATGATACAGACGTTGTTGCGCCTTGCGACCCATGGGATGCTCAGTGTCCATCCTAAAGACCGCTTTAATAATAAAAAGTGCTATGTAATTTTTTGCGCAGTGGATTCAAATTATATTCGTGCATTACTATACACTGTACATACTAAGTATAATTATTATGTTTCCCTATATAACAGAAGCGAACTCTATATTTCCCACGCTGTCATTTCTGGCGCGTTTCCATTTTTTCTATGAATATTTTATTTGATGCAGTCGTTCTTCCTTGTCCATTGCAGTGATCTCGCGAACCCCCATCAGAAGTGCTAACTCATAGAATATATAAAACTTAGATTCGGTGTGAGGGCTGAGGAACCTTTTATGTTGGAAGGCCGCATTAAGTTACCCCATAAAAACACTTCTTCTTCCTCTTCCTATAGATCATGATCTGTTCGTTCCGCTTGTTCCCCTTCTTGTGACGTGGATTGCCAGCTGTCACGCCATCTTTTTGGAGGTCTTCCCGGTAATCTTCCGGCTGGGTTCCCTTGAAGGGCGACACGTGGAAATCTGTCGTCTTGCATTCTTTTTGCATGTTCGTTCCAGTATCGCCTTCGTTGTCTTCCCCACCTGACGATGTCTTCCGTACTACACTGTCTCCTTATTTCGGTGTTTCTGATTCTATATCTTAGTGTGTTTCCGGTTATACATCTCAGTGTTTTCATTTCCGAGGTTCTCAGGAGAGATTTTGTTCTAGATGTGTCTGCTCTGGTCTATATTTCGTAGGTGGCTATCAGTCTCACACATGTCTTGTATATTCTGACTTTACTTTCTATTCTCATGTGTTTTTTATTCCACACCGGTGTTCTTAGGCATCCCGATATTGCAGCCGCCTTTTTGACCTGTCTCAAGGTTTCATCATACAGATTTCCATTGCTACTGATGCTCACTCCAAGATGCCTAAACTCCATCACTTGCTCTATTATTTTGTTATTCACTGCTAGTTTGCATCTCACCGGGGCCTTAGACTTTGTTAAAAAAATAACTTTAACTTCTATCTACTAATTGAAAAAAAGAGAAAAAAAATGGGATGCAATTGGGTTCAGGAACACTAAATACACAAAATAGTTTTATTACCAACGTTTCGGGGATTTATAGTATTAATGGTTTATTCTGACGTAACATTAGAAGTAACCAAACGAAGAGAAGAGCACAGCAGGTGTCGAAGTAGTGTAGTCCTTATGCCTTAGGTTAAGGCCACACCAAAGTGCTTCGCTAGGTGCCAGGTGACTTCATGCTTGGCCACACCAAATTCATTTGACATTTGGGAGCGGTTGAGTTAACAAACGATGCTACTCTCAAAACTAACCAATTTCGTTACAACTTACCTTATCTTTATTTACTTCCTGTGCAACTTCATTACAAAATGATTTTATTACAGGTACATTTTTGTATAATTTACTCGATGAGTTCCACAAAGGCTCCGTTTTATACACAGCTGTTATTAAAACTTCCGCCATCTTGTAAAATCACTTGGTGACACAATAAGATTAACCAACACGTCTGTTCGCTAGGAGACTCACTAAGTGACTAATCGTCATGTAGCTTGGCGCGAAGCGTGGCTATTGCGATAGTATGCGGTGCGTTGGTTCGCTAGGATATGTCACCTAACTCGCAGCGTAGCTCTAAGCACCAAGCGAGGCTCCTACCTATGTGGCCAAGGTCTTACTAATGCTCTATTTGGGCCTGGCAGTCGCAGTCAGTTTAAATTTGTTAATTTTTATTTTAAAATAAAATTAATAACGAAAACGTATCAATAAAAATTAAAGCGCTGAGCTGTTGGACGAATGAATGAAGAAAGGCTAACTTAACAAATGTGCAGTGCAAATGTGAGTGGCAGGCGTGCGAGAGAAAGACCAAAGAAAGTTTGGTTGGATCAATTGAAGGATATTTTGGAAGAAGGAAGTTTGGAAGGAAGCTGTATGAGGTGTATAGATGTATTCATTTTCAACCTATGTAAGTACGATCATATAACTTCATACCAGAAGGCATTGAACTGGTTGAATGTTAAAAATAGACGCCAAATTCACAGACTGTCTCTATTGTATAATATCCTTAAATGTCCCGCCGCCCCCTCTTATCTCGCCGAGAATTTTCAGCGTCTTTCCAATCATGGATTAGCGCTACGCTCAAACATAGATTGTTTATTGGCATTTCCAGTTCACCGCTCCTCTTTTTTTACGTCGTCCTTTACTGTCCATGCAGTGAGACTCTGGAATCAGTTACAAACCAATATAAGACTCGCTCCGTCCTTGGCATGCTTTAAGAAGCGACTGAAAAACCTCTTAATTTCTAGTCAGTAAAATAACGTTTCATTCTTGATTTTTCTTTTCCTTTCCTCTCCACCGTCTTTTCCTTTCCTTTTGATTGATGATATCTCACTTTATATGAAAAAGAATGTTCGGGTGATTGTCCGTCTTTGTGGGGTTCGTGGGCATGTGCTCACGTATATGTTTATGGATTTCGTGGGGATGGATAGTCATTTGAATGATTTATGCGACCACGTAACTTGCTTCATTTACTTTTGTCTGGTTGGTTGGAAGACATTGTCACCTGGCAATAAGCCCGCCAGTTTGTATTTGCAATAAAAGTGTTAAATAAATAAAATAAATAAATAAATATATTGTGCAGGAGATTTTCATGTCGCAAATCTCCTGCACAATATACCGGAGGGAATGATTGAGGGATCGATTGGCAGAGGGCCCCCTCGCCGGGAGTATCTGGAGCAAATATGCCACGATATGGACTGCACCTCCTATACAGAGCTCAAGAGGATCGCTGAAGACCGAGCGGAGTGGAAGAGGAGATGCAGGGATTTGCTGCTAACCAATCCCCAGGATTGAAACTGACGAAGAAATAATTATTTTCTTATACATTTTTAATATATATTATGTGTTTGAATTACACCGATTTGTTACGATATTTTCAAATAATAGTATTTACATCAATATTTATATTTTTTATTTCTTTTGTTTCAGGTAATATACATTTTTATTTGACAAGAAGGAACATCAAAAAGTGGATGATTAAGATTTGAGTAAGTAAAACGAATATACATAAATGTGAATTGAAAGCGTGGTAGAGGAAGACCAAAGAAAGTAGGTTGGATCAAGTGGGTGATATTTCTTCTTCTTCCTGGCACTGTCCCAACTCATTGCCTAGGTCTTCTCGTTCTCAGGCTGTATGTTCTTCGGTTCTGGGTGTAGTTTTCATCTAGGCTGTTTCTCTGCAGGATATTGGAGCATTGAGTCATCCAGGAGTTCTTTGGTCTTCCTCTGGACGTCTGTCGAGGAAGATCCACACAGACATTGCCTAATTTACAGTATTTGCTGGTAATCTCCGTCTTATGTGCCCGTACCATCTCAGCTGTCGCTCTTCCCGCTTACTATTTATGTCAGGAACTCCCAGGCTACCACCACGAATGCGTGAGCTCTTAATTTTATCTTTTAGTGATACTCCTGTGGGTGATATTTCGAAAGAAGGAAATGTAAAAGTCAGAGAAATGGAAGGTGTATATATATATTGTATATAGAAGACGACAGGAAGACCGCGTAATGGTATATATGTATGTAATAGTAACATTCTTATCGGTACAACCTTATAATGTTGGTCTCTGGAGAATAAACGGTTCTGCTGGATTTCAAGCAGCAGTCTGGGCTCGGGACTGAATGGAGAAGGGAATGCGGATACAGGAGACTGAGCTGAATTCTTATTCTCGGGAACAAGTTCTAAAACCGGTCCGCACTGGAAGGAGTGTGAGCTCTCTTCGTATCATGTTTGATTCTGCTACCTTCCTGTGCTTTCAGCAAACACACTTTTTAGAGATTGAGGATTTCTGCTGTTTGAGAAGTATTTTCTCAGATAGTTTGATCCCACCACCACCCACGCTGTTATGAGGGATAAAGCAAGTCCCCATCCAGTGCGATCTACACTAGAACACCGTAATCTTCTTTATTTTTGTATGATCATGACGTGACGTAGTGACGAAGATGGAACTGTTCAGAAGGGCTCCTTCTCTGGTGGCGACACATTAGTATGATCTTCACGGGCCTTTACTCCTTGAAAGAGTTACAGAAATATGTCCGTACTAATCAACATTTTATTTATGATACAATTGTAATCGATTATGCGGACGTATGTTATATTATTTGAAATTTACATAAAAACAGCTGAACAAACTTAGCGAATGACAATTTTTCGAAGTGACACTTCACGGAGCGTCGTTTGTCACCAGCTCGATGATCTCTGATAGTTGTTCTTTGACAGTCCAGAAGTGGCGAGGGCCACAATAGCGGGCTAATGAAGCGATACCGTCGCAGCCAACCGGCAGCTCGGCAATTCCGGTGGAACGAATCGAGTCCCTTTGTCTTTGTGTCCGGCGAGTGGCGCTTTGTGCAGCTTTTTACCGGAGACCGGGCCACAATGCGACACGAGCGCTCGGTCTCGACGGAATAACCGATGATCTGAGTAAAAAACGTGATCAGCGCAGCGCTGTGACTTGGATTTTCGAACATCCGGAACATCTTCTGTCACCATTTTAGGCTATTCATTCTCATACTCGAACTGGACAGTATCAAAAATTTCCACGAATCATTCATTGTATGGAAGGAAAACGCGTGGACGTGGAATAAGACTGAAAGAACTCGAATAATAATTATTGTAGAAATCCGTGGATTTAGAAGAATACGCGGGCATGACAATGTCACTAACGCAATTACCAACAATAATCTCGCGTTTCTTTATGGTGGTAGCATAGCACTCAAGAGTTATGTGCTATACTATAGGTGTTTTTTTTTGGATGTGATAGGATTTGTTTTTGATATAAAACGCATATAAATGATTTAAATGGCCGTGTATTTGAATTCAATTGATAGGTTGTTTAATGACAATTATTGTTTGAAGATAATTTCATTCATATGTCGACCGTGGCTGGCTAATGGCTTATGTACCTTAACCGATCATAAGATGGGTTTCCCATTAAGAAAGATAGAACTTTAAAATAAAATAAAACAACAACTCATAAACCAAAAATGGATCTGAAGGTTTAATTTGAAAGAATATTTCATGCCGTTTATGATTTAAACAAGATATCGTCCAAATGGCTTCCACGGCTTCTTTTGCACTGGCCAATTCGATCACGCCAATTTTCGATGACTCGGTGGAGCATTTCCGGCTGTATGGCGCCCAATAACACGACAAATGTTGACCTCAAGTTCATAAAGAGTCTTGGGTTTGTTGGTTTAAACCTGTGATTTAACATAACCCCAAAGAAAGTAATCCAGGGGCGTTAAATCGCACGATCTTGGCGGCCAATTCAAAATCCTATCACACCCAAAAAACACCCTTTATATGTGTATAATATTATCGTATCGGTGGGTAAGGAAAGATTAGAGCGAGCTGAAGAATTCTGCTATTCAGGTATTACTTTCTCAGATGATGGAAAACTTACGAGGGATATTGAACGGCGTGTAGCGATAGGAATAAAGTCAACGGAGCACTAAAACATATCTTGGGCTCAATACTAAAACTAGGTAACTCTAAATTTGCCGGTTTTGAATTATTTACATCAACGAATTGCTCATCGAAGGGGCTCTCCAATGCTATAAATAGGTATCATAAAATATTATTTCTCTACTGAGTTATTTAGCAATTTCATAATTAGGTAAGTCGTAAACGTGGAAACAAAAGAATGCTTAAAGTAGATATCTGGAGTTCATATAACTTACATCTTACCATCTATTGAAACCTCCTTTATAGGTTTCATTAAAAATATTAGCGCGACACCTCATCATTAACGTGTTCCTCGCAGGAAGCACAAACGCCTGTGATTTGATCTGTAGCATTCCTTTGTGTATTTTACGTTATGTTTAGTTTATCTCCTTTATTTACTGAGTCTCCTTAAGAGTAATGATTATTATTTATTATCAGAAAATTACTTGAATGTCATGTTTACTTGGTGGTGTAATCAAATATCATTGGTTCTAAACAAAATACGCGTTTAAACTTAGAAATTAAAAAACGCCGAAATTGTGCAGCGCACAGGATTCGTGGAATTTGATTTTTAGCGCGGTGTACAGGTTAAAGAGGAGTTACCAAACAAAACGATCGGACCTCCAAACTAAGAACGCTATTTTCTCAAAATAGAGAATTTTGAGTCGACGATTTGTACTCGAACGGGACAGCATCAAGACCTGCCGAGAGGTCTGGTTAAGGCTTTGTAAGCAACATTTTAGTTTTACCTACAATATATAAATCTGTTAAGTCCATAATAGTATTTTAGTACCAACTTTAATGTATGGGAGTAAAACGTGGATGTAGAACATGACTAAAATTATCCGAATAAATGGTGTAGAAATGTGTGCAGTAAATAGTGACGAGTGAATTGAGTGACACTGTAATATATAATAAGGAATGAATGGGAATTTGAGGCTGATGTGTCGAGGAAGGTGAAGAAGATCACTCTGAGATGTGTTGACCACGTGGAATGAATGTGTCGAGCAAGATGAAGGTCACTCTGAGATGTGTTGACCGCGTGGAATGAATGTGTCGAGCAAGATGAAGAACACTCTGAGATGTGCTGACCACGTGGAATGAATGTGTCGAGCAAGATGAAGATCACTCTGAGATGTGTTGACCACGTGGAATGAATGTGTCGAGCAAGATGAAGAGATGTGTTGATGACCGCGTGGAATAAATGAATGAAAAAAGTCTAACAAAACATCAGTGCTAGACGTGGTAGAGAAAGACCTATGAAAGTATTGTTGTATCTAGTGTATGATATTTTGAAAGAAAGAAATGTAAAAAGTCAGAGAAATTGTAGGCGCTGTATGAAAAGGTATGGGCGTAGATGAGGCGAAATATGTGTCGTGAGAGGAGAGTCTAGCGCTCTTTTTTCACCCCGACAGAGAAACGGCGTGATGGCCTGTATGTATGCATTCTCATTTTATATATTCAACAAGATAGCATGCATACTCATACCTACAGAAAGATCCTGGTTTGTAGAACGTTTGACTTTCAACTATCAGTTTCAATTATCGGTGAAACCAAAAAGTTCCCAATCTATGTTAGATTTTCAAATAATTTTACTGCGAGTATATGTGTATTTATGATTAGTTTGTTAAAAGAAATTGACAGATTACAGTAAGCCCGCCACGTTGCAATGTGTCCAACGACACGTGTATTGCAATAAAATGGAGTTCTACAATATAAATACCAAATCAATTAATACTTTTCTGATTACTGGATAGAAGGTTTGCCAAGATCGCACTACATAAGTCTGTCTACCAGATTACATTGTACATATTACTCATCATGTGGTCAATCGTTTCTAATACTCAAAAGTGATAGCTCCGAAGGGCGCTTCAACTCGGGACTCAAATACATTATTATTCACAGATTAAAAATATTGCAAAATAAATAAATACAAGGTGTCCCAAAAAACATACACACACTTGGAATGATTATATTTCAGTATGTCATAATAATCATAATAATAATAAAACGACATTTTATAAACCGCTATTTAGAGTGCAAACTCTCCGAAGGGCGCTTCAACTCGGGAGTCAAATCCATTATTATTGACAGATTAAAAATATTGTAAAATAAATAAAGACAAGGTGTCCCAAAAAACATACACACACTTGAAATGATTATATTTCAGTATGTCATAATAATCATAATAATAATAAAACGACACTTTATAAACCGCTATGTAGAGTGCAAACTCTCCGAAGGGCGCTTCAACTTTATTTTTGATTGTAAAATAAATAAATACAAGGTGTCCCAAAAAACATACACACACTTGGAATGATTATATTTCAGTATGTCATAATCATAATAATAATAAAACGACATTTTATAAACCGCTATTTAGAGTGCAAACTCTCCGAAGGGCGCTTCAACTCGGGAGTCAAATCCATTATTATTCACAGATTAAAAATATTGCAAAATAAATAAATACAAGGTGTCCCAAAAAACATACACACACTTGGAATGATTATATTTCAGTAAGGCATACTTATTGGGACCGAACACAATATCTCCCGGTCACTCTCTTAAATTTGTCCGAAACACAAAGTGTTAGATACGAAAAAAAAACACTATTTTTGATCCAGATAGCTGTCAAGTCTTCCTACGACATTTTTATTATAATACCTTTCATATCCATGTTTCACTTCCATACATTAAGATTGGCATCACCAAACCACATATGCTCGCCATTAAATTCAGACAATGTTATATTGTATTGTATTACACTTTCGTTGTATACAGTACAACTTGATGGGCTTGTTGCCATGTGGCAATCTTTTTCAACCAACCAGAAAGATGTTAAAGAGACCTTAAGTGAACTCCAGACTGGAATCTTCTTCTTCTTCTCCCTGGCTCCATCCCAACTCACTGTCTGCGAAGACTGTTGGGGTCAGCTCTCCTCGTCCTCAGGTTGTATGCTCTTCTGTCCCGGACTACGTCCCCCAGGCCGTGCCTCTGCATCATGTTATCTTTTTGTACCACCCATGAATTTTTTGGTCTTCCTCTGGTTGTTATTCGAGGAAGATCCATGGAGATTGCCTGGTTCATCTCAACTCCAGACTGGAATCCTTTAAAAAAAACCGCAACATCCGGATTGGGAGACGAGCGTCTTACCAACTAGGTCACAAAGGTCGTCAGGATTAAAAGTTTAAAACTGTATACCTTTTCGATCGTTGCCGATAAATTTGTAGATATACTTTTTATCCGCTAAACTTCAATTTTCTTGTCTCCTTTCCGGATTCACTGGATTCAACACGTGGAACAGCATATATTAATACGAAATGAACTTCTAGTCTCGGCTATCCACCAGAGCCGGGACAAGGTGATTTGGCGTCAAGCATTTGTACACACGTCCTTGCAATAAGGCGACATTTTCTTCACCTTATTGTGAGATAACACTTAGGAATAAGTAAGATTGCCATAATATTTTCCTGTCATTTCGAAATTGTTGTTTTATTTTAGCTATCTTAATAAATATTAGCTGGCTGTAACTCGTTTAAGTATATGGGCTCACTGATTCACAAAGACGGAGGGTGCGCCGCGGATGTTCACCATAGAATAAGTGTGGGATGCATGAAATTCAGATCGGTAATAGGAGTCTTGTGTTACCCAAAAATGCCTATAAAACTAAAAGGAAAGGTATACCAGACTATCGTTAGACCCGCAGCTATGTATAGCTCAGAATGCTGGACTATGTACAGCTCCTACTCTAGGCAACTTGAAACAGCAGAAATGCGAATGCTTAGGTGGTCGGCAGGAGTACCACTGAAATATAGAATTAAGAGCTCACGCATTCGTGGTAGCCTGGAGGTCACTGATATAAACAGTAAGCTGGAAGAGCGACAGCTGAGATTGTACGGGCGCATAAGACGGAGACCACCAGACAGTACGGTAAATCAGGCAATGGATCTGTGATCTTCCTCGACAGCCGTCCAGAGGAAGACCAAAGAACTCCTGGATAACTCAATGCTCCAAAATCCTGCAGAGAAACGGCCTAGATGAAAGCGACACCCAGAACCGAAGAACATACAGCCTGAGAACGAGAAGAGCCGACCCCAACAGCCTACCTAGGCAATGAGTTGGGACAGTGCCAGGAAGAAGATTTTAGCTATCTAACCCCCCTCCCCCCTTCCCATCTTAATTTCTTTAAATGGAAATGTATGATTTATTTACCCCACAATAACATATATTATAAATCAACGGATAGAAATTTAAATGTCAGACATTTTTCGATGACAAAGCTTAGACTGAACAAAAATGGTTCGGTTTCATCAGGTCTCGAACATGAGACACTTGGGTGGTATTTAACCATTCGATCGTTAGTTTTAGTATAAAATGTTCTCATTTTTCGGACAACTTCACTCTTGAAATGCGTTGTGTTTTTTTTATATTAATGGCGAATAATTGCGGTCCAGCGCCTTCCACAAGGACAGTTTGTGTCAGGATCCACCGCGGTGGCCCCTGAAGTCACGGTCTTACCTCACTTATGCAAATGCTGCGCCTCTCGAACCGCCGTCATCTTCAGCTTCGCTCTCTTCCTGGTTGATTCATCGAGAACACGACGTGTAATATCAGGTCGTCAGCTCCATTGTTCAGGCACTCGGGTTATTCCTCTGGTTATACAACTCGCTATCTTTCGTCGCAACATTCAAATGTTTTATCTTATGGCCGACCATTGATTCAATCAACAAAACGTCACTTAAAATAAAAGTGCATTCTTACTAACATTAGCGTTTGCCACAAAAAAAAAGGTTCAGTAATATTATTTTTTGATAATTTTGTCGATGACATTATTCCTTGTCAGTAATATTAGAAAAAAAAAACTCTTAATTTCTAGTCAGTAAAATAACGTGTTTCATTCCTGATTTTTCTTTTCCTTTCCTCTCCACCATCCATTCCTTTCCTTTTGATTGATGATATCTCACTTTATATGAAAAATAATGTTCGGGTGATTGTCCGTCTTTGTGGGGTTCGTGGGCAAGTGCTCACGTATGTGTTTATGGATTTCGTCGGGATGGATAGTCATTTGAATGATTTATGCGACCATGTAACTTGCTTCATTAACTTTTGTCTGATTGGTTGGAAGAGATTGCCGACTGGCAATAATCCCGCCAGATTGTATTGCAATAAAAGTGTTAAATAAAAAATAAATAAATAATATTATTCCTTAATAAGACGACGCTCTACAAACGATGTGTATTACTTACCGCCGGGTACTGTACATGGTAGCCAAAAATGTGCAAATCATTATTCGCCTGTATAAATTTCACGAACAATACTGTACATGGTAGCCAAAAATGTTTCTAATCATTATTCGCCTGTATAAAATTCACGAACAATACTGTACATGGTAGCCAAAAATGTTCAAATCATTATTCTCCTGTATAAAATTCACGAACAATACTGTACATGGTAGCCAAAAATGTTCAAATCATTATTCGCCTGTATAAAATTCACGAACAATGCAAGCAGAGTAAAATTGCAAAGAACAGTACACATAATGAACTCTCTCCTATATATTTTTTTATAAATAGTTCACACGCTCTTGATTTGACTATAAAATCGAGTTTTAAATTACTAGGACGATTCCAAATAAAACCTACAAGTGTTAATTAAAATATGTCATTAAAATGGATTTTGGCACGCGCACATCTCATCTTGTCACGTGTTCGGCGAGGCTGGCCAAAAGTAACACAGAACTGCGGTGTGGTGGAAGATTTATGTGTCAGTTGCCACTTGACAGTGTCGACCTTCGCTTGCCCGTTGCGCAAGAACACACGAAAACACTTTGGTAATTTATTTATTTTAACACTTCATTGTATAACCATTTGGCGGGCTTATTGCCATGTGGCAATATCTTCCAACCAACCAGACAATACCTAGACGATCTCCGTGGTGTAGCTGGTAAAACGTTTCCAATTTGGTTTTCACTTGAGGCCTCTTAAACAACTTTCTGGTCGGTCGGAAGAGTCAGCCAATAGGCCAGCCAGGTTGTACTTTATACAACGAAAGTGTTATGCAATACAACATAATGGGAAATTAAGGAGTAACATGGTGGCAAAACTTATTCAAATCATTATTTATTTGTAGAAAATTAATGAACACTATAAATAAAAGACAGATATAATCAATTAAAGGAAAAAGTAAGGGATATTGGAGAAGAAATAAATGTCGGGAATAAAACGTGCTTTGGCGACTTCAAATGGAAGACCACTCTTGAGAGAATTATCCAGTTGCTTTTTCAAAACATGCCAATTCTCTTCCATTACTTTAAGCAACACAATTTATCAAAGGTTTCGGCTTTAACTTTGTGGAACTCTATAATAGAATATAAATTAAATGGCAATTCCACCAATTACGTTAATCCTAACAACACATGTTTCTATCTCCTATCCCGAGTCTCTCCAGGCGGAAGCGAGCTGCCTCGGAGGTAGAAACACTTTTTTTTTTATCCACTTTGCACGGATTTCTCCTGTTACACAAAGAGGGTCTGCTTCTAGCGTTAGCTTATTCGTTAGGAATAATATCAGCCTGGATTCTTCTCATACTGCTAGTCGGTACCGAGAATATATCAACAGTGTCATTCAGTTGGTTCAATATCTCTATACCACGCGTGACGAGTGTTTAGCCATGATATTCGTCCTGTAAGTTGGTATGTAGAACAGAGGGTGATTCCTTGCACGGCTATATTTATTGGGTACATATAAACTTAGTGCTTCTAGAATCGCGGGAGAGTTAAAGGAACCTTGGAAAACCTTGGGACATGTACCGAGGATTAATGTAATTAGCGGAATAACTTCACATTTTAATTCAATATACCACTATAGCTAAATTCACATACTGTCTATTGTATAATATCCTTAACTGTCCCCCCCCCCTTTTATCTCGTTGAAAATTTTCAGCGTATTTCCAATCATGGATTAGCGCTACGCTCAAACAGAGATTGTCTATTGGCCTTTCCAGTTCACCGCTCCTCTTTCTTTACGTCGTCCTTTACTGTCCATGCAGTGAGACTCTGGAATCAGTTACAAACCAATAAAAGACTCGCTCCGTCCTTGCCATGCTTTAAGAAGCGACTGGAAAAACTCTCAATTTCTAGTCAGTAAAATAACGTGTTTCATTCCTGATTTTTCCTTTCCTCTCCATCCATTCCTTTCCATTTGATTGATGATGTCTCACTTTATATGAAAAAGAATGTTCGGGTGATTGTCCGTCTTTGTGGGGTTCGTGGGTATATGCTCACGTATGTGTTTATGGATTTCGTGGGGAGGGATAGTCATTTGAATGATTTATGCGACCACGTAACTTGCTTCATTTACTTTTGTGTGGTTGGTTGGAAGAGATTGCCGCCTGGCAATAAGCGCGCCAGATAGTAATTGCAATAAAAGTGTTAAATAAAATAAATAAATAGAACATGATTTGACAAATGTAGTATTCTTTTTTTATGAGGAAATGCATGTTGTCTAAAAGCTTTTCCCAAAAGACGCCCCATATATAGTAATTAAATTTTGTCTAATTTCTACCGAGATATTTCTATTCACGATATTATCTGTGATAAATAAATAAAAAAGGGATCCAATCCGCTAAGTTACTTAGTCTTGTAACACTACTCGCGAGGGCAAGGCGTGTGCGAGTGTTGTCGCTTCTTCACGTGCGATAACGAACTGCGAGTTCGTTATGAATCCGAATACTCAACTAATGAGGCTGAATACGATGTTGTCACGATACAAATTCTTCTTCTTCTAGATCTTGCGATCTGTTTTAAACAGGATTTCAGTTTTGGTCCTGTGACGAAGATGTCCAACTTTCTCTCCATCTCTTTGGTGGACGTCCCGGTGGTCGACGACCCTCTGGAATCTGATGCATTACAATCTTAGGTGTTCTCGCGGGGTCCATCCTCTAAACGTGGTCCCTCCAGAATCGTCTTCTCTGCCTACTCGATCTCACGATGTACTCAATGTTTCAACTTCTGCGGATTTCCTCATTAGGTATCCTATCTCTAAGTATTCTGCCTAGGATATGCCGCAGTGTTTTCATTTTTGTTGTTCTGAGGAGGTGTTTCGTTTTTACAGAGTCTGCTCTTGCTTCGATTCCATAAGTCATAACAGGTCTTATGCATGTTTTGTATATTCTGACTTTGCTTTCCACCAACATGTGTTAATTGCCCCAAACAGTGTTCCTCAGGCATCCGGAGATAACTGCTGCTTTCTTGGTCTGTTCTTTGATACAAATTGATGAATTAATCAATCGAACCGACAAAATGAAAATTCCATAAAGTAATTCTAATATTTGCCGCACGCCACAAGTAAGGTTTCTGCAATTCCATAACAAAATTCAATACTCGTACACCTAATCCTTTGTACACTGTGTTAGTGTTTGGTCCCGCTCGAGTGCAAATAAATATTGTACATGAAACGTCGTACTTTGAGTGCCATTCCTTCGATCACGTGTCCGGGGCGCGTGCCCGTGTTTGGGTCCGGAGTCACGTGGCGCGCTGCCGATCTCGCGAGGTTTTCTTCGCAACTTATCAACTAACTTTTCATTGTATTCACATTAGACTCTGATCAATATGGCGTTTTGCTTTCCTCAACAGAAGTCCATTGAGGGACCTTAACTCGACAATACAATAATATTTCGTCTTAAAATATACATGTTCATACTTATGTATGTCTTCTTATTTGTTGTGAATTGAATGTTAGGGAACGTGATGACCTCAGTGGTCTAGTTGGTAAGATGCTTGTCTCCCAACCCGGAGGTTGCGGGCTCATATCCTGCTGGAATCCATTTTTTTATGAAATCGATTCCAGTCTGGTTTTCACTTAAGGCCTCTTTAACATATTTATGGTTGGTTGGAAGAAATTGCCACATGGCAAAAGCACGCCAGGTTGTACTGTATACAACGAAAGTGTAATACACTACAATAAAATGTGACGCAAATTGTTGAGCTTATTAATGTGGTTTTCTTAGGAAAAATAGTGCGGTGGTTTCCCATTGTCTTCGACATCGCAGTATATGTTTTCGGAAGTGTATACATGTTGTATATATTTTGAGTCCTGCTACAAATAGCGTATTTTGGGGTCTAGTAATAGATCCCAGATGTGCACCTGTGGATGTTAAATGGGAGTACTAATGTAGATCGGATATACTAATTTTGGGATATACTAATGTAGATCGGAGTAAAAAGGATTGGGAAGATTGAGAAGACGGAGAAAACACAGAAGCAGAAGTGTGGCCACTTCTGCTTCTGTGCTCTGTGCCCCTCTACCGAGTTTAGTCTCCCGGCCGACGAAGTTTGTTGGTGGAGACCGCTGTCCGTGCACTGACAGCTACTTGGAGCCAAAGGTGAGGAGTTCGAGATGTCAGCGGACCAAGGGCTGAATACTTTCAAGGCGATCCTAGACTGGCCGTAACGTTTCCATCTTTCAAAATTAATTCACTTGATCCTACCATACATTTCACGGTATTTCATCCTCACTATTCAACGATAGTAAAAATAATAGTGCGTGGTTCATACATTAAACAGGAACAGAATATATATTCAATAAATAAACAATTTTAAACAATTACAAAGAAACAAGCGTTTACAAGTGTACAAAACTATATACCACGAACGCAATACGGCTCCGTCCAAAGGCGGACTGCCCGCACTGCAACCAAACCAGACGTCGGTGTGAACGGAGAATAAAAAATTTGATTTCATTTCTTTTTTTTTTTCATCCTTGAAATTCATATAGCTACAGTGGAAATTAATGTTGCGGCTCTATGAAAATGTAGAGATTCTGTTTACTGCATATTTGGCTCTTCTCAGTAGAAAGTTTGCCGACCCCTGCACTGGGGGATGCCTGATCGGAAGAGAGGGGGAGGGTGGTCGTAGAAGATGACCATGACTTTTTAATAGCACCTGTTTTAAACTTTTGAAATAAATCATGTGAAACCTACTGTAATGTATCATATATATTTTTTCTTGTATTGGTTCGTTTTTACTATCAATAAGCGAGATAATTAGTTATTATTATTATGAAATGTTGTAGCATTATTATTAATCTGAGAGTATTTTTACTAGCCGCTTCCATTAGTTAGCCACTGAACAGAAGTATCATTTTTATGTCATTGGAAGATCTCTATTGTGTATATAGATACTGACAAAAAACTCGACTTGAAAATAGGAATGTTGCAAGTTCATCGCTATCGAGTGATCAGTGATCAGTGTGATCAGTGCAGAACTGTGGGACAAGACAATGACCCGTCGGAGTGCAATAACCAATGCAATAACACGAAAGGAAAACAGCGATTGTGTTATTGTACATTTCTCAATAATCCGGAATAATTGGGATTTAAAAATCCCAAGCTTTCACGATTACTATTGTAGTTAACACATTCACTGCCTATAAAATGTCATACAAAGATGCTGAAAATTCGCGAATTTTGGAAAACCCATAACTTTGTTAAAAATCAAATTCTACTTTCTATTGAAACATCATATACAAGTGTATTCCTTCGTGTCTTCAAAACACATGAAACCGGCGACGAATCCTTATCGGGAGACATTTATGAGTGCACTCAACATTCAAGGCTATTTTGTATGGACACGGGAGGCGTGTTCGACGCAGTGAACGTGTTAAGTCATCGTCCATTCATATAATACCTTCAATAAATCCGAATTGGTGATGAAGAATGCCCCATTATTTCGTCATTCATTCTCTACACATGTCCAAACTATCTTAAAGCTACTTTCTTCATTTTACTTGAAATTAATTCCACCTTCTTTCATGCATTGACACAACAAATTTTCTTTAGTGCAGACATCTCCATTATCCTATTACTGCCTTATCCAAGTTTCATTTTCATAAATCCATTTACGATTGTTAAAAACACCGCCAATTACTTAAATTAGTGCATACAGTGCAAACGACACCAATGCAATTTGTGTATATTACGAGTAAATCTCTCGAAGACGAATTGGAATGTCAATTGAAAAGTGACTGAAAAGTCTGACAACATATGGACTGACTGGTCTATATCTATACTCGGAATAGAATCAAAATTCTATAGAACCAAAATCCGTCTGGTTAAGCCTCCAATACTCTCCATAATACCATTCTTCGAGACGTGGTATTGGCGGCGGATTCTCCCTATCTTACGAGTATAAACCACGAGGCACACCAACGTCTCGATCATCCAAGGATTGCAGATTATCGAAAGACTTTCGACAACATGCAGAAAAAAAATCCTAACGTACTTCGGGCGTGTAACTAGAAAGAATAATTGATAATCTGGTCAAGTTGGTGATCACGGGGACAATTGAGAGAGGCGAGCAAGGAGAAGGTGTTTTGAGATGGACGGATCAAATTGTGTTAACAAGCTACTCTTTAACCCTTCCCTTACGGTGATAAAAATAATACGCGTGTTACGGTGTTGGGTAGTGAGTACGCAATAAAAAATTAGCGATTTTAAATCAGAAAAATAAGAACATTCATAAATAATCCTCTTAATTAATTATAATTGAAGTTAAAAATTATAATAATTGAGATTTATTTGCTGAAAACATTAAAAAACCATCTGAAAACATTAAAAAACGCTCACGGAACGGGCGTACGTCTAACCTATTTGCAAGCTTAGAAGCCACTAGTGGCGCGGAACGTCAGTCGCATACCCCGGCGCTTACGCTTAATGCTTGCGACGTTGAGACAATTCAGGTTCTCGCAATTCAGTCTAGTATGCAAGAGTGAGATGCGAATATAGTGTCGCGCTTCCCGCATACTATTCACCTATCGTCAAGACGAGGCACTCGCCGCGTTTAAATGCGAATTTGTTTTCGATCTTTACAAAACACCTCGATGTAGTCGATAAATTCTGATTATTATTAATATTATTTTTTAAATCAATGCGTAAATATATTATGGAAGAATACCTAAAATCTTAACCTTGTATTTATTATATTTATAGAGATATTGATGGTTATTAGAAGCAACGTGTAGAAGATACCCAACACAGGGAAGGAAAGGTTAAGCTCTGCATACAAGACCTATGACCGGGAGGGGTGGGAACAGGTGGTGCGTCATGTTCGAGACATAGCAGAAGACCACGACACTCAGCATTAAGCACCCGATAAACAAATCTATTTTTTACCTACCTTTAGTGTCTGCGCCAATTATAATGTTAAATGTATCATTCATTGATTCTGATCAACTTGTGAATGGCGGATAAAGACGTGAAAATACATATCGCCAATCCATATTCATTAATTTAGATTTTCTAGTGATTTCTTTACACTTATCATTTTTAACTATGCGGACGTGTGTTATTAGGGTGTGACTGGAAAGCGGCTGAAAACCTACAGTGAATTGCAAAATATTTTTTGTTTCCGCGACGATAATGAATCGTTAAATAATGACACGGACATTTTCAAAGAATTGATTTCTTGATTGTCAAGCGGGCGCAACATTGCGCAAGCGAGGACGATAGGGCTGGAAGAATATACCAAGGTAGAAGGAAGCTGGCAGTGGATGAGGCCAGGCGCCGGCACCGGAGCGCATCGCTGCATCCAGTGTGGATGCGCCGCGCTTTGTGCAGGGCTAGCTCTGGTGGCGGCTAACTATTTTTTTTTTTTATGTAATGAATATGTCTATGTGCTGCTGATAGTGCTAGTGGTCTAAGAGAACTTACGGTAGATTCGCTATCGGAATGGTTTTCATACATACCATCACTCCATCACACTGTTGGGGTAGGCAGAGATGACAGAGCGCTAGACTTTCCTATCTCAACATACATCCTTCGCCTCTTCCACTTCCATACACCTTATAAATACGTATAGGTTTATTGATAGCAACATAGTACTATATATATTCTGAAATTGCACATTCAAGAGACAAGCTAACAAAAGGTCTGGGTTCATAGCATAACATCCCCAGTCGAGATACACCCCAACCAATAGAGAGCGAGCCCGGCCGCGAGTACTTCACATGTTTTTCTGTCCACACCCTACAATTCCTTTTCTTCTCATACAATTATTACGATTTCTATGACTTACATTTCCTTGGTCATTCTCTTCCACGCCTTCCACTCACTATCGCACTGTATATTTGTTTTGTTAGGCTTCCTTTATTCATTCGTTCCACGTGTCCTAACCATCTCAAAGTGCTCGTCTTCAATTCATTTACTGTACATATCAACCTTAAGTTCTCATTTATCCCTATATTATATTTATACATAGTTATTTTATGACGCGGCGAATTGTTAAACAAATATTTTTTTAATAATAGATATATTTTATTTTTTTAATTAGGTAAATAAAAAAATACATATACTTTATTAAATCTACTTTTGAATCATCCTATACCGAAGGTCTTTATATTTTGCGAGAACTCGACTAACTTACTTTAAAAAATGGAAAGATTTCATCTAGGACCAATAAATTGGCATATTTGTTTTATTGCTTACATTTAGGCGATTTCGTTTTTTTATGGCCGTCAGTCTTGGGGGATTATTGATATAATTGTGGCCGTCAGTCTGGGAGGATGATTTATTTCATTGTGGCCGTCAGTCTGGGAGGATTAACGATTATTACATTGTGGCCGTCAGTCGGGGAGGATTATTGATTATTTCATTGAATATTCCGTTATACTTTTGAATATGTTCATTTTAAGGTAGAAACAAACATAATAAAAGAAAGAAAAAAAAGGATTTTTTCTACAAAAATTTGAATCATTCAATAGACCGCACCTAATGGCCTACAAGGGCGCAGGTGGGCACCTCTCTAATAGATAATGTTTTTAAAGGGTTTATCTTCATTGAAATTCCATGCTGAAAAGGTACGTCTATTGTGAAGGGGATCGGGATCCAGTCAATAGGATGACAACAATTCGATATTCCCAGCAAATTCGGAATCCTATGGACAACACGTTTTTTAGTAATGTTTTAGATTTATTATTACCACGAAATATATCTACATATTGCAAAAAAAGATTTCGACTGTGTTTTTTTTATTTTACTGAATGTTTTTCAGGTTTTATCTTGATAGAAAATCTATGTTGCAAAGATAAGCTCACTGTGAAGGGATTCAAGACAATAAAGATAACAATTTAACACATCGATCAATACGTCCCGGGACTAACTACTGCCAAAATTCTTCTTTATTCATCAACATAGTCTCATTCAAGAGCGATATATTCATTCCAACGCTTTCCTAACTTTTCTATGCCAGCCGTGTAGAACGATTTATCTTTGGTTTCAAAATAGGCGTTAGTTTCGGCAATCATTTCTTCGTTGGAGCCAAATCTCTTTCCCTGGAGCATCTTTTTGAGGTTTGCGAACAACCAGTAGTCGTTGGGGCCAAATCTGGAGAATACCGACGCAAAAACTCCTGTTTATTTTGCGTAAAAAGTGCCAAACAGCGCTCTGAATCATCGGTGCGTTGTTGTTTCTATTCCATTGAGAGCAAACACGGCACCCATTTCTAAAAAAGCTTTTTCATGACCAAATGTTCATGCAAAATAGTGTTAACACTACCAAATGATATCTTCAGGATGTCATCTATCTCACGCAACTTTACTTTGCGATTTTTCATCACGATTTTGAGTTTTTTTTTAATGTTTTCTGATGTAACAGCCTCATTTGGACGACCAGAGCGTTCAGCATCATTTGTGTCTGTATGGCCGCGTTTGAAATCAGCATACCACCGACAAATGGTTGTTTTCGACGGAGCAGAGCCCGGATAACACTTTTCAAGCCATCGCTGAGTTTGAACGGTATTTTTTCCCATTAAAAAGCAATGTTTTATCAACACACGAAATTCGGTTTTTCCATTGTTTTGAAAATAGCAAAAGTAGCGTCACTAAAACTACTGTAACTCAATGACACAATGTCGGAATGTCATGAAAGTTTGACACGTAACTTCTTAATGTTGGTACTAACTGAGAATGGTGTGGATTATTTATTAGAGGCGTCATCTGTTGGTTCATTTCGGGACTTATTGATCGATGTATTAATATCCCTAGAAAATCCCAAACCCTATAGAAACTACAAGTTTTTAGTATTTTTTTACCAAATTAAATACATATTATCACGCCGTGTCCTTTGCAGGGTAGACATAGAGAATAGATCTTCAAACTTTTCTAACCAAACACTCAACTTTCGCCTCCACATTCATAAATCTCGTCATGCACAATCATCTATTATGCATTATTTTCACTTTGCCTTCTTTAAAAATCTGGTACATTTGGTCCACCCACGTTTTCCTCGTTCCACCTCTTCCACGCACACCTTTCACTTCTGATTTAAAAATTCGCTTAGCCATTGTTTCATATTTCATTATCTCCACATGTTGAAACAGTCTGACAGCAAATTAATTTAAAAAATGTCAATCTGGGAAAACTTTTCGTTGTAATGTTTGAGAGCTTTCTGTTTGTGAAAGGTTTCGTTGTAATGTTTGAGAACTTTCTGTTTGTGGAAGGTTTCGTTGTAATGTTTGAGAGCTTTTTGTTTGTGGCAGGTTTCGTTGTAATGTTTGAGAGCTTATGTTTGAGACCTTTCTGTTTGTGGAAGGTTTAGTTGTAATGTTTGAGAACTTTCTGTTTGTGGAAGGTTTCGTTGTAATATTTGAGAGCTTTCTGTTTGTGGAAGGTTTCGTTGTAATGTTTGAGAGCTTTCTGTTTGTGGAAGGTTTCTTTCAGAGAAATGAAATAGTATCGATTTGTCGTGTTGTTTTTTTTTAACTGGAATATGAAAGAATTTATTGCACATTGGAACATTATACAATTTTTTGGCCTGCTTTTACGTTGCTGTAGAATTTTGTGTATAGTTTAATTGAGTGTGTCAGAACCAGACATGATTATCCCACATTTATCTTGTTTTGAGATAATTAACTTCAAAGTTGCATTCGAAAATGGTTTGTTTTCTGCTGTTTCCTAAATTTAACGGTAGATATCTGCACTTATGGTGAACTTGGCACAGCCCTAGCCGAATGCATGCTCGGTGCAGTGCGTTGCACCGGTGATTCGCGCCCACCACGTGCGCAATGTCAATGCCCACGTCACGTAGACTAGCTCGGCATTCGTCATCGTCATTTCCATCGGCACGGCATGCAAGGCTGTAATATAACGAGTATGAGATATGCAGTTTTTGAACAAATTTTGACAAATTTGGACGTATCTAAAATCATTTCTTAAACGCTTATTTAACGTTTCTTAAAGTTAACAGATTTTTTTATAAAGGACGATTGATTATCTATAAAGATGTGCATTTATTTAGACGAGGCAATTATGTATGCATTGATTTAGACGAGGTAATTATCTATGAAGATATGCATATGATTTAGACTCTATTCAGATGAGGCGTTTTACGCGCAATTCAAGTAGCGCGTTTCGAATTGATCAAGATACATTGATCTAGCCTCGCGTTATTTATGAAATTTACGAACATGAATATTTCTGTAAAATGTGTTCTTCCTCCGTGCGATTGAGTTAGGAGGAAAAAGAAATTTAGAGGGAAGTGTCAGTGATAGATGTGGTAACCTAACAAAAAAAAAGAATTCCAATCGAGTTACTGACGAGTTACACGGTGGCCGGTCCTAAAACTTTCTGATCAAGGTAGTAAACCAGAAAAAAAACGTATGCAACGACTACATGAAAAAAACGATATTTGTTCGACACAATAAAGACCTAAACGACAGTAAAATGGAACTACAACGTTACTTAATTAAAAACACTACAAAAAGTAAAAAAGTGTTAAATAAACATTTTCCTTAATATCCTATAACATGTAAACAAACATTTGATAAAAAAACGAGAATGTTTATTTTTATGAAAAAGTATTTATTTAATAATTAATATTAATATTGTCCCCTTTAAAGTAGTCCACATAGGATAAAATACACTTTTGCCAGCGTTTTTTTCAATCCGCAAAACATTTGTGGAACGCACTTTTCGGGATAACTTTTAGCAGACCCAGGGATTTTATATTTATCTGTTTTATGGTTGCAAAACGTTGTTGTCCTTTCAATGTTTTCTTCACCTTCGGGAACAGGAAAAAGTCGCAGGGGTCCATATCTGGTGAATAATGGCTGCTGCGGAATCACGACGGTATTTGTAGTGGCTTTGGCCAAAAATTCACTAATTATTGTAGTAGTGAAGTGAGAGCCGGTGTATTATCGTGGTGCAAAATCCAGAAGTTGTTTGCGTACAATTTTAATCGGGGTTTTTTTTTTCGGATCGCAAAACGTAATCGACGTAAAACCTCAAAAAATCTTTATAAATTTAAAAACAAAATCACAAACGTGCCAATATGCGTTCTAAATACTTGCCTGTCAAACACAAACTGCCCGTCCAATATTGCTGAAAATTGAAATGTACATCACAGATAGTGTCGCCAACACGAAGAAAAAGATGGGTCCGTTAAAAAACAAACGGCTAAATTAAAAAAATCTCGTTATCAACCCTCGTGCGTCTATTTGATGCGAGTTTTCTTAACTTCTGAAAGGAGCCGAACAAATGCCATAGAAAAATACTGAGACAAGCTAAATAAATGCTGTAGAAATGCGTGAATGACAGAAGACGGATGAAGTGATAAGGGATGAATGTGAACTTAAGGCTGGTGTGTTGAGTAAGATGAATAGAGGAGAACACAGAGATGGTTTGGACATTTGAAACGAATGAATAAGAAATAAATACTAACAAAACAGATACATAGTGCAAATGTGAGTGAGGCGTATGAGAGAGAGGAATGTGAAATTGAGATGGTTGTATCAAATGAATGATATTAGCTAAAAGATTGAAACTGTAGGGTACCCACGTCCCTAAAATATTGTCAACATGCAGGATCAACGACCGATGAATCAACCTCTGGATATCTACATTTGTCACATACCAGAAACGTCAACACTGTTTACACGAAAATAATATTTACATCGCATTCCAAGGTAGAAAGAGAACATATCACGCCGTTTCGACAATAAATATCCTACCCACTGTAGTATCCGCAGCGCTTCCGACTGCCTCAGCACGCGCAGGAGTGAGATCGAGATATACCGCGGACGCAGTCACGCGTCCCGTTCTGAAATTCTATATATACCTACTTATCGTTGAATAAAGGGCACTTGTTATTATTCGCTTGACCATTCATTTCTGTGTATTATTTACCGACTATTCACTCACTTTTATCGCATTCCTGAATCGGCGTATTTTATTTTAAATACAAACAAATCAAAATCATCACGACGTATCAAATTAAGCATACCGCTAAATTGATGATCCCGAACGAAAAAGAACACAGAGTTCGACTAAAGCGAATACAGAGATGTCAACATCATTATCAGCACGTCCTACTAGGACACACGCTACAAAACGTAGAAATTCAGAGAAATCGTAGGTGTATGGATGTGGATGTGGCTAATGATGTGTGTCGTGATAGGAATGTTCTGTCCTCTCTGCCTATCTCGGCAGGGATATGGCGTGATGGTATGTGCACGTATTTCCTAACTTCTTGATTTGCTAACATAGATTCCCTGTTAATACATGTGTAGATGCGGTACTCGTATTTATAATTACAATTGTTTTTGCAAGTTTTTTTTTTGTCAATTTAATATATTTTGTAATTAACATCCAGATAAGATAATACACAACCCACGAGCTCGCTCCGCTAATGGATGTGTTGTGTGAGGCGGGCGGCGGCAACGAAGATGCGACTGCAGATTACATTCTGCGGTCTCAGTCCGCGAGGAGGCCGCGGGGGTGGCTGCCTCGTAATCACCGCTACTGCCTAGCGATATTACCGCAGTCACATCGCACGAATTTACAAATAATTAAAGCATTAAATCAATCAACGCATAATATAGCAATCTAAAAATTAATCTGCATCTTGTAAAATCTTATTCCTATTTCGTTATTTTAATAATAATAATATTAGGTTGCCATTTTTTTTGTTGTTAATTTAATTTCAAACGCGCTGAAGGTATATGTTTGTGACAGGTAATAGTTAAGCGCATTTTTTTACCCAAATTGCTTGAGCGGCTTTTTGCTGTCATTTTGACTGGAATAAATGAAGTAACACGTTTTTTTTTGGTGTTTGATGCTTTGTACTACCACAAACGATTTTTTAAATTAATTGGACTCACCACATCAGAGTTTCTTCTTATGTACTCGTATACTTGTAACATGAAAACAATAACACGTAAAATAATTACAGTGAAACCCCGTTTTTACGTGCCCGGAATTCACAATTCACGTTTTCCCGCTATTTGCGTTCAATTTTTACAATCCCGTTTTATTTTAGTACATTTAGTACCCGCTTTTACGTTTTTATTTCCCGCAATTTACGTTTGAAATATTTAAAATGCAAATCAATTTATAAACATATTTAATTAAATGCGCGACGATTTAAAATATTTTCCTAACGCTGCACTCGTCCCATAAAACTGCAACCGAATTGAAGAATGCCAAAATAATGTCCGTGTGCCACTCGCGATTAATAGAAACATCAAGAAAGCGAGGCGAGGACAGTGGAATGGTGCGGGTTCTCGTACCTACACTCGATTTACAATGGCTATCTGAGATCAGCAGTGGCAACAATACATAAATAAGCTCTGTCCACATTCTGCAGCCGATGACCACGTCCACCAGGGGCTCGGCTCCGGTCCGCAGAACCGACCGCGGCGCGGCGGTCAGCTGTTGAGGTGCCGCCGCCTGACAGCAGGTAAACACACCGGGGGCGACTACCTGTGCCGCGATGCTTTGTCCTCGCCATTGTGACGTGTTCCTCGCGTCGAGTTCCAGTAATATGTCTAAATATCGATGAAGTCACCCATACAACTTAAATACTTGTTGATCGTTTACATTTCGCGCGGCTAGCGAGTCCATCTTCTTGTGAGCGGAGATAAAAAAAATAATCGGTTCTTCGTAACATTCGTCGTCGCTGGACCTCTTAATCGAAGATTCTCTCGACATCCCAACATCAATTCAGTTGGAATGCAAAGCTGAACCGCGGAGTTTCTTTTTTTTTTTAAGTAAGTGAGCTATTGCGCACCAACAAACTCAGACTACCTCGCCGTTGTCCTGGATCCGATGTAATGGATCCGATTGTCCTGGATCCGATTTTTAAGCTAGGATCCGATTGTCCTGGATCCGATTTTTAAGTAAGTGAGCCATTGCGCACCAACAAACTCAGACTGCCTCACCGCTGTCCTGGATTCGATGGCACACCGAAGTGAGAGATCTGTGCGCACCGGTGTGTTTTTTAACCCTTATCATGGGATTGTATTGTAACACAGGTGTCGCACTAATTTAAGGATTTTTTAAACAAAAATCCAGAAACTGTAACGTAATTTCAAATATGTCAACACATTCGAATACTATACATGCACTGTTGTGTGCAGTGGTATCATCTGGTGATAAATATTGACAACGCTACAAGCTTTCAAACGACATCGGGTCAACATGTCTGGACAGCGTGGGTGCGTTTTGTAAATTGGGGTAAATAATCTAAATATCTTATTAATCACTACGTGTAGAGAAAATTTTATTCAAACCATTTTATTTGTTGATAATTCAGCTATGTTAATGTTGTTCATGTTTTAGGTTATATCTTCTTCTTCTAAGTGCCATGTCGGGTCCCCCCAACGTTGGCGATCACTTCGGCGAATCCGTCTCGGTCCTGAGCCGCCCGGAACAGCTCCTCTGCACTCCGGATGCCGGTCCACTCCCTCACATTCCGCAGCCAGGACATCTGTCTTCTTCCGGGCCCCCGGTGTCCCTCGATTTTCCCCTTCAATATAAGCTGGAGCAAGTGGTACTTCTCTCCACGCAGCACGTGACCCAGATATGAAATCTTTCTAACTTTTATAGTGGACAACAACTCCCTGTCAGCTCTAGCTCGCCTCAGGACTTCGGTATTTGTCACCATGTCTGTCCAGGGAATTTTGAGCATTCGACGATGCAACCACATTTCAAATGCTTCCAGTCTGTTCATTGCCTGGACTCTCAAGGTCCATGTTTCACAACCGTACAATAAAACAGACCACACATAGCATCTAATCATCCTCTGACGGAGTTTCAAATTTAAGTTGTCATCACAGAAGAGCGATTTCATTTTATTAAATGCAGTTCTTGCTGCCTCAATTCTGCACCTGATTTCCACATCCGGGTCGAGAGACTGCGTGAGTAAGTTAGATTATATAATAGAATCATTTTATAGCCTTTTTTGTGTTTTATAAAAATTGATATTTTGGCAATGTAACGTGGGTGTTAAATATTAAAAAAAAATATATGGAAAAGTTGTGATTTTTTCCCTCAATTTTCCTTCACAACTTACAATATAACAAGGAATCACCAAATAAATCGTTAATATTTGGATAAATTGAACTTTGCCAAGCTAAGGGTTAAAGAATAGGTATGCCCGAAGTCATAGGTTATTCCCCCGTTAAACAGTGGAATAGGACAATTCGTCGCTCAAAATTAAATATGCAGCCGCATTTAAAACTGATTGTAGTATGTTCAGTTGTGTCATAGATAAGCCCGAATACAAACTATTACAATACTCGACGCTGGTAACGATAATCGCATTTATTAATAACGGAGACTGGACAACCGGAAGAGACCGTAAAATACTTATGAGCTCCCTAAGTTGGAAGAAGCTCAACCCTACAACATTCCTATTTGCGTCCCAATGGAAAAATAATCGATGTGAAAGCCTTGAAATTTAACTGACCTTTTTGGGACAACCGATCTGTCCAGAATCATAACTGGTTCCTTCTTAATCAGATTTGGACAACGCTGAGAAGCAACCCACATAAGCTCGGACTTCGAAGTATTACATTTTAAAATGTTTTAAGACGTCCAGTTCATTAATTTAGTAATACTTGAAGATACTTCAGCTTTCGAAGTATAAGTATGGCTTCGATTGCACAATTTAAGTTGAAAGTCGTCAGCATACTCCAATGGAAAAAAAAACTTATTATTCTCTATTATTTGTTCAAAATCGATGGTCCAGTTTGACTGGAACTAGTTGTTGATCCACTTAGTATATGCGTTGAAAAATACCATTGACTTGGATATGATACACGTGGAAAATGCCTGGTGGGGGTTTCCCAAAAATGGTGTTTAACCCTTCCCTTACGGTGATAAAAATAATACGCGTGCTCCGGTGTTGGGTAGTGTGTACGCAATAAAAAATTTGCGATTTTAAATCGGAAAAATAAGAACATTCATAGATAATCCCCTTAATTAATTATAATTGAAGTTAAAAATTATAATAATTAAGATTTATTTGCTGAAAACATTAAAAAACCATCTGGCAACGCTCACGGAACGGGCGTACGTCTTACCTATTTGCAAGCCTAGAAGCTATTAGTGGCGCGGAACGTCAGTCGCATACCCCGGCGCTTACGCCTTTGCTTGCGACGTTGAGACAATTCAGCTCCTCGCAATTCAGTCTAGTATGCAAGAGTGAGATGCGAATATAGTATCGCGCTTCCCGCATACTATTCACCTATCGTCAAGACGAGGCACTCGCAGCGTTTAAATGCGAATTTGTTTTCGATCTTTACAAAACACCTCGATGTAGTCGATAAATTCTGATTATTATTAATATTATTTTTTAAATCAATGCGTAAATATATTATGGAGGAATACCTAAAATCTTAACTTTGTATTTATAATATTTATAGAGATATTGATGGTTATTAGAAGCAACGTGTAGAAGATACCCAACACAGGGAAGGAAAGGTTAAGGTGTCCAGCGGGAAGACCAAGAAGGACCTAGAATTGACAGATGAATGGGATGTGCGAGGAAAGGTTTCGGTTGAACTGGAAGACTGTTCCCGAGAAGTCTCAAGACTGATCCCGACTCCAATGGACTAGGAGGAGAGAATATAAAATAAGTCCAATCGAGTAGATGTTACACTTATGGATATTTTGAAGATAATAAATAATGTAACTACAATCGACTAAGAAGCATGCTGTATTATATTGGGTGTTAACGTATGTTAAGTTGTGTCAGATGTTTTTCCAAATGAAGAGAAATAATCGATGAAAATAAATTAATGATAAATAAGCGCCGAACTTCTGGACTTTTCCCATTGATTTAAGATGGCGGTATACAATCATGTGACTACAATTCATCTGCTCAGCCAATTATACGGTGGTTTGAAGGAGATCTTCATTAATGATATGGTTTAAACGGTCCTCATCAAAGTCCACTGGTCATCCGGAACGCAACAAGTCTTTCAGGTCTAAATTAACGTCTTTGAAACGTAAAAACCATCGACGAGCTGTCCTTTCATTCATAGCATCTTCACCGTACACTTCGCAAATATCGCGAACAGCTTTGGCAGCTTTATTCCCTCGATTGAACGCAAACCGTAGGAGGTGTCGAAAATGATCACTTTCGTCTACTTGACATTCCATTTTGAAGGCTTTTAATAAAATAAAATAATATATGTAACGTAAAAGCAAATACAATATCTTGTAGAGCAGAAAATTTTCTTTCGAATGACGTATAACCTTTACCATTTTGTTTTACTTTTGGTGCTCATTTTTAAATTTGGAAAAAAACGGACACAACTTATGTTTACACCTAATACTATCGGGTTCGGACAAATATACTCGTATTTCGTATTCATACAAATTTTGAGTTATTACGTCACTGTTTCAGATAAATCGCAAAAACATCATATTACTGTATACTCTAATAAGTCTAATAACCAAATTCATAGTCTGGCCTAAGTACTAAACACTAATTTCTAGCCTTAAAACTTTGTCTGTGGTTTGAATTCAAAGTCGGGCCTCATACGCTCCGAATGTTCAATAGACGTAATTAAACTACTTGACTCCCTTTTTTTAAGGAAGCTTCGACAATTTTATATAAAATTTAACTTTAAATACTAATTTCTTTAATAAAACAATAGTTAAGATATAGTATTAAGTCGGAATATGAATTCGAGCTTAAGTAATAGAAAATCTGATTTGTTGCTTTGAGTAAGAATGTAAAACGCGTGAAGGGTAAAACATTCTGTCAGTTACCAAATCCAGTTATCGCGAATTACATATGCATGACAATACGATACGTTTATTGGTCTGACCGGTGCCCAGTTGAGGGGGTCCGTGGGTTCGCTGCTGGTGGTGACCTTAAAACTCCACGCATGATCAGCTATTGAGGACGCTGGAGCTAGGGCTTCCAAACCGGTTAACCGCTTTTTTAAGACAATTTATAAATAACCGGATACTGGTTACTTTTATTCGATTAACCGGTTAGAACATTTAAAAACAAAAAGGTTTTTTATCCAACTAAATTATTTTTGCTATATTTTAATGTAGCGTTTGGCAATGGTTTCAAATATAGTACGATACTGTCAATTTTATTGATAGATATAATAAAATTGTTTTAGCTATAAAACAAATTGTTTTAGCTGTTCTATAAACCAGATCACAGAAATAATATGCCCAATTTACGATATCATATATAATTAGACTATAAACCAGATCATAGAGAAATAATATGCCCAATTTACAATATATAATTTAACTATAAACCAGATCACAGATAAATAATATGCCCAATTTACGATATATATAATTAGCCTATAAACTTGTCAGACCCGCACTCCTCTATGGCTCCGAATGCTGGACGATGTATACCTCTTACTCTAGGCAACTAGAAACTGCTGAAATGCGCATGCTAAGATGGTCAGCAGGTGTGTCCCTAAGAGACAAAATAAGAAGCTCACACATTCGTGGAAGCCTGGGTGTTACAGACATCAACAGCAAGATGGAGGAGAGGCGATTGAGATGGTATGGGCACGTTGGACGCAGAGCACCCGATCACATTGTGAACCAGGCAATCTCCATGGATCTTCCTCGAATAACAACCAGAGGAAGACCAAGGAATTCATGGGTGGTGCAAAGAGATAACCTGATGCAGAGGCACGGCCTGGGGGACGTAGTCCGGGACAGAAGAACATACAACCTGAGGACGAGGAGAGCTGACCCCAACAGTCTTCGCAGGCAATGAGTTCGGATGGAGCCAGGGAGAGAGAGATAATTAGCCTATAAACTAGATCACAGAGAAATAATATGCCCAATTTACAATATCATATATAATTAGACTATAAACCAGATCACAGAGAAATAATATGCCCACTTTACAATATATGATTAGACTATAAACCAGATCACAGATAAATAATATGCCCAATTTACAATATATACTCGTAATTAGACTATAAACCACCAATAAATAATACTGAGTACGAAGTAGCTCGAGTCGTGTTTTTTAATCTCGAGACTATCAAGACGCTATTACGCTACCTAGTTTCGTAACACAAGTGAATTGGCCGTGGAAATACTCATTTCAAAAGAGAAATGATGACATATTGGGTGTCCACTTTTACACCGTGCCGTTTACTTGAACTTGTTGCAGGAATTTGCCGTAACTCACCATGAAAAGCACTTTTATTTCCAACAAGATGACCATCTCACTACTGTACCATAGTTATGTGAGCGCCTATCTTGATCAACATTTGCGTAGATGTAGGATTGAATACCTTTATGGGGACACATCAAAGTTCATGGCACAAAACCGGCAACAGTTGATGAATTTAGAGCTACCATTGAAAGAGAATGCGCCCAAATATCAAAACAAAGATTCGTTATATTTGCGATTGCACGTTATCTTCAGTGCATGTACCAGAACGCCAATCAATATGAGCCCTTCCGACAACTAATAAATCTACTTCTGTCTTCTTTAATCCCTAATAAATACTAAATTCATAATCATTCTAAGTCTATACATTTTTAGGACACCTTGCATACACATATAAAGCATAATAAAATCACAATGTATCCTTAAAAAAATATACATGTACTATATATATAGTTTTTACATAACTGGTTAAAACCGGTCAACCAGTTTAGATAGTTACTATTCATCCTTAAAAATATATAATACATATATATTTTTTTGCACAATCGGTTAATCGGCTTAGGAAGTTACTATTTATCCTTAAAAAATACATATATTTTTGCACAGCCATTTTACCGGTTTAGAAAGTTACTATTATATTTATCCTTAAAAATACATATATTTTTGCACAGCCGTTTTACCGGTTTAGAAAGTTACTATTTATCCTTAAAAATACATATGTTTTTGCACAGCCGTTTTACCGGTTTAGAAAGTTACTATTTATCCTTAAAAATACATATGTTTTTGCACAGCCGTTTTACCGGTTTAGAAAGTTACTATTTATCCTTAAAAATACATTTGTTTTTGCACATCCGTTTTACCGGTTTAGAAAGTTACTATTTATCCTTAAAAATACATATGTTTTTGCACAGCCGTTTTACCGGTTTAGAAAGTTACTATTAATCATTAAAAAATATACGTATTTATTTTGCACAACCGATTAAAATCGGTTAGCCGGTTTCTTGGATTTAAAAATAACCGAAAACCAATAAGTCGAATTTTAGGCGGTTAATTGGAAACCCCTAGCTGTAGCGGGCACACTCTGTAGCTGTCACTGTTACTTCTGCTACTGTGAGCCGCCACTACGCACTCGTACTGGACTGTTCATTATCGATATGATCTTCTCGTGCCTCGTTTGTTTACGCATTGTTGCAGAGGTGCCTGATGACTTCGGAAGCTATTACGCATAACTACTCGTATTTTACTGATCACAACTTATCTTAAGTACTTATTCATACATAACATCATGCCATTTCTCTGTTGGGGTGGGCAAAGAGAACAGTGCCAGACGCAGTATTGTACCGCGTGGTTTGGTTCATTTTTCCCTTTCTGTGCTAAAAAAATCCGCCCGTTCCGGTGATGTGTATCCAATACACATGTAAAAATGAGCGATTTAAAATCGGAAAAATAAGAATATTTACAGCAAATCGCTTAAATTAATTAAATTTGAAGTCAAAAGTGATAATAATTGAAATGTAATTGCTGAAACATCGGCTGACGTTCACAAAACGGGCAATAAAATCACCTCAGATGAATGCGCTGGACCGACTGAGAGTTGAGACGGACTAACACTGTGTATGTTATACCTCGAAGGAAGAAACACAACTGCAAACTGAGATTCCTTCGAGGTATCGAGACGACGCTCTACAAAGCCGATTATGGCCGACAGTCTCTTTCTTAAGCCCGATGTGTATTACTTACCGCCGGGTACTGTAACTGGTTGAAGACTTGATAATATTTTTTTTTGAAATGTTAAACGTGTATAGTAAAATTACGAATATGAAATTAAACACAAAAATTACTCAAAATGTCAAATGACTTCCCTATTCAGCACTACTTCTTGCGGGACCCCAGGGTCCCGGGGAACCCCGGTTTAGAAATTATAGTCTAGACCAGTGGCTCTTAACCTTTTCGAAGTCACGGAGCACTTTTGATTATAAGAAAAAAATAGCGGAGCACCAAAATCATCAAGATCATAAAACTAACAATAAAAAATGCATCAACATTACTTTTATTTATAAATAAAAATTACAGATTACAAAAAATGGTAATGTAAGAGATTGCGCCGCGCCTTTGCTACGTTGCCAACAGCAATTCGCTAAACTTTGATCACATGTTTCATATGTGACGGAGCATTTGTAACATCCTCGCGGAGCACCGGTTAAGAACCATTGGTCTAGACCGGGGGTCTCCAAACTACGGCCCGCGAGCAACTCCAATCCGGCCCGTCATAGTTTATTTTGATTACATTGTAAATTTTCTGTTATGGCCTTTTGCAACGAAAACACTTTTAGAATTTCAACTGTGTAGTTTCATTTGTATAAAGGTTGAATTACATTTGAGTATAATATTAACAGTATTACATAAATAGTAATAGCTATGATCTTTACATAGTAGTGGCTTTAAGAATAGTGATGTCTGCCTCAAATATGGCGTCCTATTTAAAGCAAAGATAACTATACCACGACTCTTCGTTAGATTAGGAAGGAATGTGTCGGGTATGTTATCCTTGCCCTTAAGGTCAAATCGATATCAGTGATTTATCTCTCGTCGCAGCTTCTCCCATTTAGTGATACCAAATCTTTATTGAATTTGGGGAGATAACCACCGGCGAGATGATAAACTTAAATATAATACATCGAGTAGATTGACACTATTGTAATAACGCTAATATTTTTAGGATCTAGTACATGGTTAGCATCGATAAGTTTGACAAGGGTTTACATAACTTATAATATTTATTTGAATGTGGATAAGAACATCGATAAGATAACATCGGTGTTGGTGTTTATATCGTGTTACAGATAATGCTAATATTTATAGGTTCTTAGATAAGTGGGTTGCATAATATATTGGGGGTGAATGAGAGTATAGATAAGATTAACATGCGCTGGCAGTAGACACATGACATTTACAATGTAAGTAAATCATACAAAATAATAATCAGATGTTTTTATTTAACGACTATAGTCACAAAACACACTAGTCGCACTATATTTCGATTTTCGCGCATCGGCTATCTCTGCCGCAATGAAATGTCCTTGACATTTGCCCGTAAGTACCAACAGAAATTGCGAAAGGAGCGGAGTCCACCCTCGCGCCCTGCGCCATAGAATTCTCACTCGCCGGTCAGTCCCAATACGAAAATTCGCACGTTATTCAAAACTACAGTATGTTGGTATGATGAGCTAGCTAGGTCTTGGCCCCTGGGACTTAATGGAGAAGTCAGTGTGGCCCTTGATATATATAATAAAATTCGGGGTCACCACTTTAGCGGAATGGTTCTAATGGGACGTGATGATGATTTTGATTGTTTGGTATTTAAATAAAATACGTCAATTAGCAATGCGGAAGGAGATGGTGAATGAATGTTTTATTTATCGGTAAGTGGGTATTTATACATTTCAGAATGGGCGCGGGAGTGCGCCCGCGATATAATTTTATCCCGCTTCTGTGCGTGCCAAAATGGTCGATTGCAGTATTGCAGACTCGCAAATAGTATTGTGGGTAAACAATTTGTTTGCGGGATCGGCGAGACAGCGTGATGCGTTCTCTTTCTACTGTGGAATGTATCATAAATAGTATTGTGGGTAAACAATTTGTTTGCGGGATCGGCGAGACAGCGTGATGCGTTCTCTTTCTACTGTGGAATGTATCATAAATAGTATTGTGGGTAAACAATTTGTTTACGGAAACGGCGCGATGTCCGGCCGCGTCAATGTTTTGGTATGCGACCTTTGGACATATCCAAAGGTCGTTGACCGTACGTGTTGACAATATTCAGCGACGGCCGTGGTTCCCACAGGCTAAAAAGTTTGGAGAGTTCTGGTCTAGACCTTCAAAAGTTTCATTAGTTATGTATTTTCATCGGACGTAATTTGGAATTTAGATGCTCATTTATAATGTAAATAAAACATGTTTAACTTCCTTTTGAAGAACATTAATTTATCTGTTTTAACATCGTTACGTTTGTTAGAAACATTTATTTATTATTAATCATCAGCCAAGTCAGCTGATTTTGACGTTGCACGCGAGTTTTAATTATCAGAGGGAAATGAACTTGTACTGTGCACACTACACTGGTGGAGCAATCATTCACTGTGCACTGTACACCAATCGTGGCCAACCCGCGGCACACGGGCCGCGTGCGGCCCAGCCCGACCCGCCAGGGTATTATGTGTGGTCCGCAAGAAAGAATGGTGGAGAGGAATGAAAAGAATGGTGGAGAGGAATGAAAAGAATGGTGGAGAGGAATGAAAAGAATGGTGGAGGGGAATGAAAAATCGGGAATCAAACACGTTATACTATATTACTTCCCTACTTTTTGTCTTATCAAGACATACATAGTCGACTAAACTTAATTTGATAATAAGATAGTTTTTATTATGATTAGGAAATACATGGAGGGGCAATGCATGAAGCCTCGGCCACACAGGTAGGAGCCTCGCTTGGTGCTTAGAGTTACGCTGCGAGTTATACGACTTATCCTAGCGAACCTACGCACCGCATACTATCGCACTGCATGCTTCGCGCCACGTTACATGACGATTAGTCACCGAGTGAATCTCCTAGCGAACAGACGTGTTGGTTAATTTTATTGTGTCACCGAATGATTTAACAAGATGGCGGAAGTTTTAATAACAGCTGTGTATAAAAAGGAGCATTTGTGGAACCCATCGAGCAAATTATACAAAAATGTACCTGTAATAAAATCACTTGGAAATAAAGTTGCACAGGAAGTAAATAAAGATGGTAAGTTGTAATGAAATTGGTTAGTTTTGAGACTGGAATCGTTTGTTGACTCAACCGCTCCCAAATGTAAAATGAATTTGTGCGAAGCACTTTGGTGTGGCCAAGCATGAAGTCATCTAGTCTATTAGCCCCGTAGCACCTAGCGAAGCACTTTGGTGTGGCCTTAGCCTGACAGAATACGGAATTAAGTGATATGGGATGGTTGTTGATGTGTTGAGTAAGATGAAGAAGACAACTCTGAGATGGTTTGGACATGTATAATGAATGAAGAAAATCTAAACAAATGTATAGTGCGAATTAAAGTAAAAGGCGTGGTAGAGGAAGATCACGGGAAGATTGTTGGATCAAGTGAATGATATTTTGAAAGAAGGAAATGTAGTCAGAGAAATTGTAGGTATTTTATGAGACAGTGTTTGGATGTGGAAGAGGTGAATTATGTGTGTGGATGTAGGAAAGTCGCTCTCTGTCCTCTGCCTATCCCTACAGGGAAATGGCGTGATGCCATGTATGATTATGGCGAGCCCTCATGCCCTGAGTGTGTCGGTTATTGGTCTTTGCAATTCAGCCGCATATTTGTCCGTTTTTTATCGACCTTCGAGTTTTATTTTAAGTATATTAATTACCCTTGTAAATCAATAGTCGACTTTTTTATTCCTTATTTTATTTACATGGCAAGTTATTGTGTGGATAAATAATTTATAAAAAACAAGACAAACAATAACTAATAACAGGTCATTTAAATTGTAATTTCTGTTTGTATGGATTAGGGTGTGTTGTCATTAATTTGTCTAGTTCCCAGTAAACTAGGTTGTTGCCTGTATCTTACTGAGGACTTGTTGCCTGTTGAGAATCATAATAGCGAAACTCAAAAAAAAAAAATTTCGAGTTAAGACTTCCAAGTGGCACTAAAATGACTCCTTTTTTACGTGCGTAAGTGGCGAAAGTATATTTCAACTCATTGAAGCGGCGCGGAGTTGAAATATACTCGTACTTTCGCCACTTACGCACGTAAAACAGGAGTCGTTTTAGTGCCATGTGGTAGCCTTAACTTGAAAATTTATTTTTTGTAGTTTCGCTACTATTATTCTCAACAGGCGATATAAACGTGGAAAAAATATGTTTGTTTTTTACTGATAGTTGATTATTTAATATCTGTCACAAACTCTCATCAACTTGATAAGTTGTAAGACTTAATTATATACAGGTTGGCCTACAAGTTAAGATACACGCTGAATGTGACTATGACCTCCCTGAACGTGCCCTCCTCCCAGCACGTGGTAAATCACTCACAAACCCCTGAATTTGAAACTGCCGGACTAAGTTAAGTGTCGTTTGTTTATTACAGTGGTTTTCTAACCCCAAGATAATGATTGTAAGCTCTTTGCGTTAGCACAATTGATCGTTGATTTTCTAGATAAAATTGGATTATTTTAACACGTTGCTCAGTCGTAAAAATTCTCCATATTTAATTTCCAAAGATTACACTTTAATAATCTGAAATAAATTTTTTTTATTAATTAATTGTAGAAAGTTATTTGAATTTTAAATAGTGACTTTTGGGGCACCACGCCTTAGAAAGAGCGCGTCAGTGTTAATAGCAAAATGGTGGTTATTTAAACGATGTAATTTTCAAAACTAAGTGAAATTTATTTCCAAGAATGTGTTTTCTGTTTTTAAAAGAATAAATGTGAATTATTAAGAAATAAAAAAGTTATTTTATTTTAAAATAGTCTATTGACTTTTGGGATATAGGAGTGTGTACCTCGTGCATCAACCCCTAGTATACTTCACCATTTCATTGCATATTTATGCAGTTTATTTAAGAAATAATTATTATTTATTGCAATAAAGAAGTGGTGCTTGTGAAGATAATTAAGTCCTAGGATTACAATTTGGAGCACGTTGCCTCGTTTTGAGGCATTCAAATATTGATATACCTTTTAATTCTTATAAAATACTCGTACATAAGCGGTCCGCAAGCTTTAACTCGATGCCGGTTTTGGCACGCGGCCCAAAATGCTTGGCAATTCCTGCTGTACACTGTGCAGTGGCCCGGCCGCGGGCAGCGATACTCGTACTGCTTGCTGGCGATAAGTTGCCGACGATGGATTGACTCCACTCGAATGATTGCATAAGGTTAGGGTGGAAAAATACAATTATGGTACACGTATTCGTGGAAATATTAAATAAACACTGTTTATCGTCAAGTGCGAAGTGAATTCTCGAGAAAAAAAAATTATTTTTAATCATGTTTTATATGCAATATTCTATTTCCTATTTGATTTTGAAAAAAATGGCTTAAATTAAGTTTATGTAATCGATATCAACCCTTCCTGTCCTGTGATGTGTAACTAGTACACATTTCTTCTAAAAACTTTAATATCTCTATAAATATAATAAATACTGGGTTCAGATTTTAGGTATTCTTCCGTAATACATTTACTCATTGAATGAAGAATAATATTAATAATAATCAGCACTTATCAGCCACATAAGAGATATTTTGTGAAAATCGGGAATAAATTCACCAATACAATCAAACGTGTGCCAGTGTATAACGTAAGTATATTCATTCTAAAAAACTCGCTATGGGTGAGGAAACGACGCTATTCACGTCTCACTCTCACTCTACTTCGGTATATGCGAACGCAAGAAATAGAATCTCAGTTTGCAATTCTGTTTCTTCCTTCGAAGTATAACAGTCCGAGACTGAGTCCCGTCTAAGTTCTTAGTAGCTCTGGGGCATCCATTTGAGGTGGTCGCTTCGCCCGTTTTGTGAACGTCGGCCGATGAATTTATTCATGTTTTCTGCAATTAAATTTCAATTATTATCACTTTTGACTTCAAATTTAATTAATTTAAGCGATTGGCTATGAATATTCTTATTTTTTCGATTTTAAATCGCCCATTTTTACATGCGTATTGAATACACAGCACCGGAATGCGCGGATTTTTTTAACACAGGAAGGGAAAGGTTAACGAAAATAAGACACGATATCAAGCAGAATATCACGATTTTAATATCATATGTAACCTGGTATGTTATATGTTTTTGGCACAACCTATATAATTGAATAATCAGTTTGCTTTAACTTTTCCTTTTACATTTCTCCTGATTAATTTGCTACCCAGATTAATGCAGATCCAACCTTGTACTTCTTAAGGTCAGAATTGGAACATTTATCGACAGTTGGGTCACATTCCATATGTTATACAGCAGTTTAAAAAAGTTCCACGCCTCGGTTGTGGATACGTTGTTAGCTCATATAGGCTTTTTTAATATTGGGAAATTATCAAAATGAAATCGATTTTATATATGCATTACGTTTGAGCTTAACTGTTTGTTAACACATCGACACAGAAAAAAACACTGATATTTAAAAAATCGTTTTTAACCTTTGTTAATCACCGCGTTTGAACCGCCGTTTGGATAGGGAGAAAAAACAGGGGAAATGTAGGCTGTACGATTTGAACCACCATTTGGATTGGGAGAGAGAAATATGTGAATTGCAGACTGTTCGATTTGAACCATCGTTTGTATATGGAGAGAGGAACAGGGGAGCTGTAGACTGTACGATTTAAACCACCGTTTGGAGTGGGAGAAACAGGGAACTGTAGATTACAATTTAAATGACTTGGGAATCTGTAAATTAGATTAAAAATAAACGTGTTATCAAATATTGCTTCTATTATAAAGTTAATTTTATTGTGAGAATTATTTACGATACAGAAATATTGAACTATATAAATATTGATAAAATCAGATAACAATCTAAACTGGCAATAAGTACGAGTGAATCCCTTTTGAATGCTTTTATTGTCAAATTAATTTTATTGTGAGAATTATTGGCGATACAGAAATATTAAACTATATAAATATTGATAAAACCAGATAACAATCTTAACTGGCAATAAGTACGAGTGAATCCCTTTTGAATGCTTTTATTGTAAAGTTTATTTTATTGTGAGAATTATTCACGATACAGAAATATTGAACTATATAAATATTGATAAAAAAAACAGATAACAATCTAAACTGGCAATAAGTACGAGTGAATCCTTTTTGAATGCTTTTATTGTAAAGTTAATTTTATTGTGAGAATTATTGGCGATACAGAAATATTAAACTATATAAATATTGATAAAACCAGATAACAATCTAAACTGGCAATAAGTAGACCTTAACTGTCGAGTGAATCCCTTTTGAATGCTTCTATTGTAAAGTTAATTTTATTGTGAGAATTATTCACGATACAGAAATATTGAACATATTGATAAAACCAGATAACAATCTAAACTGGCAATAAGTACGAGTGAATCTCTTTTGAATGCTTTTATTGTAAAGTTAATTTTATTGTGAGAATTATTGGCGATACAGAAATATTAAACTATATAAATATTGATAAAACCAGATAACAATCTAAACTGGCAATAAGTACGAGTGAATCCCTTTTGAATGCTTTTATTGTAAAGTTAATTTTATTTTGAGAATTATTGGCGATACAGAAATATTAAACTATATAAATATTGATAAAACCAGATAACAATCTAAACTGGCAGTAAGTAGAACTTAACTGTCGAGTGAATCCCTTTTGAATTCTTCTATTGTTAAGTTAATTTTATTGTGAGAATTATTCACGATACAGAAATATTGAACATATTGATAAAACCAGATAACAATCTAAACTGGCAATAAGTACGAGTGAATCTCTTTTGAATGCTTTTATTGTAAAGTTAATTTTATTGTGAGAATTATTGGCGATACAGAAATATTAAACTATATAAATATTGATAAAACCAGATAACAATCTAAACTGGCAATAAGTACGAGTGAATCCCTTTTGAATGCTTTTATTGTAAAGTTAATTTTATTTTGAGAATTATTGGCGATACAGAAATATTAAACTATATAAATATTGATAAAACCAGATAACAATCTAAACTGGCAGTAAGTAGAACTTAACTGTCGAGTGAATCCCTTTTGAATTCTTCTATTGTTAAGTTAATTTTATTGTGAGAATTATTAGCGATACAGAAATATTGAACTAAATAAATATTGATAAAACTAGATAACAATCTAAACTGGCAATAAGTAGAACTTACATGTCAAGTAAATCCCTCTTGAATAGGGCATTGGATTTGGACTACTTCAACATTTCAGAAAATGTTCCATTGTCTGGGAAAATTCTATCCAAATAGCAGAATTCCTCGACTTGTTCCAATCTTCCATTGTCCACCCATATACGAGTATCATATCTACTTTTTCAGTTTTTATCTTCAGTTTATACTTTTTCAATAACTTTCCTTTTCATTCTATTTTATACCATTTCTCTTGGATGCGCGGATAAACCCCACGATTATTCTTTAACCTTTCCTTCCCGGTGTTGGGTATCTTCTACACGTTGCTTCAAATAACCATCAATATCTCTATAAATATAATAAATACAAGGTTAAGATTTTAGGTATTCCTCCATAATATATTTACGCATTGATTTAAAAAATAATATTAATAATAATCAGAATTTATCGACTACATCGTAAGTATTTGCTGAATATCGGAAACAAATTCGCATTTAAACGCTGTGAGTGCCTCGATCTTGGGTCTTGACGATAGGTGAAAAGTATGCGGGAAGCGCGACACTATATTCGCATCTCACTTTTGCATACGTCACTGAATAGCGAGGAGCGCAATTGTCTCAACCTCGCAAGTGTAAGCCACGCCCGAGTTAGCCACCAACCCTGCCGCGCCGCAGAAGCTGTTGAGCTGGCAACGAGACTAGATCTACGCCCGTTCCGTGAGCGTTGCCAGATGGTTTTTTTAATGTTTTCAGCAAATAAATCTCAATTATTATAATTTTTAACTTCAATTATAATTAATTAAGGGGATTATCTATGAATGTTCTTATTTTTCCGATTTAAAATCGCTAATTTTTGATCGCGTACTCACTACCCAACACCGGAACACGCGTTTCATTTTTATCACCGTAAGGGAAGGGTTAAGTGTAACCTCCTCATTTGACGAATCTTCAAGTATCAATCGTCATTATAAACGTGTGAACGATAACGTTGACCGACGTAACGCTTGGCCTTAAGAGAACACGATGCTCTTGTGGAGCCGAGCGCGCGTGACAGACAGCAGACGGCAGGCAGCGAACACCACACACCGGACACGGGGCACCAGACAGCACGCAGATTGATTGTGCCATTAAAACCGCATTAACTTAAGTGAATCACTTCATTCTGTGTACTCTTGCACTGCACTACACAACATTCGCATTGTCCACGTTTATCTGATTCCCCTTATCAGTCGGTTCTGGCGTCATTAGTGAACATTTTGTTCGTTCAATATCAAGGTTTATATTTGGTTTGTTTTCATTCAATTTTATATGATTTATGTATTCGTATGTAAAATACTCGTCGAGATATTTCCCATATTTAAGAATTAATTAAGATGGATATCGAACGGCGCGTAGCGATAGGAAACAAGACATACGAGTATGTGTATATTATCGAACTAGACAGTATCAAAAAAGATTAGTAGTCCATAAAAGTATTCTGGTGTCAACTTGCATGTATGGAAGGGAAACGTGGACGTGGAAAATACTGATAAGAGTCGAATAAATTATGTATGAATGCGTGCATTGAGAATAATAAATGGGGTAACAATGTATGACAGATTTCGGAATGAAGCATGCTGAGATGGTTTCAGGACGTGGAAAGAAGAAATACTAACAAAACAAATATGAGTGGAAGACCAAGGAAAATATGGTTGGATCAAGTGAATTTTGAGGGAAGGAAACGGAGGATCAGAGAAATCGTAGAAGTTGTATGAGAAGGTATGTTTTGGAGGAGGCTATGGATGTGTATCGTGATAAAAAAGTTTGGAGATCAGTCATTTGCCTACCTCGACAGGGAAATGGCGCGATGCTATGTATGTGTGTATGTATGTGTGTGTGTATGTATGTATTTTTATGAATGAATTTGCTCTCAACGCGCAGGGACTCCGTAAGCGAGAAATTGTTTCTCTCATAAGTAATATTTTTGTATTCAATATTTGTATTGTATTACACTTTTGCTGTATACAATACAATCTGGCGGACTTATTGTCACGATACTCTTTTCCGACCAGAAATATTTTATAAAGGCCTCGAGTAAAAATCAGAATGAAATCCTTTTTTTAATCTGGTTTATCGCAAGAATCAAACCCGTGTTATGGCCACGAAAACACTTTTAGAATTTCAACTCTGTAATTTTATTTGTGTAATCCTTGAATTACATGTAAGTATAATAATAACAGTATTGTGGAAGTAATAATAACGATGATGTTAACATCGTAGTGGCTTTAAGAATAATGATTGCTGCCTCTGATATGACGTCCTATTTAAACAAAGAGAATGTTCGCACGACCCTTAGATAATTAAGAGATAATTGGTCGGGTATGTTATCGTTGCCCCTAAGGTCAAATCGATATCAGGCGATTTATTTGGAATGTCTCGTTCGCTGTTTACTTCCATTTAGTGATATCAAATCTTTATTGAATTTGGATAGTAAACGGTCCTGATAATTCCAACAAGATAATAAATTTAAACATAATACATTGAGTTAAGTTTGACATACACGTGATAACACTAATATTTATTGGATGTAGATAACATAGTATATGATATTATTAACATTGATAGGCTTAACATTGGTATGAATACGTTATATGATTACTTATAATATTTATTGGATGTGGATAACAGAGTATATGATAAGATTAACATTGGTAGGGATACATTACACCCGCAACCCTCGGGCTGGGAGACAAGCTCCTTATCAAGTTAGCGACGGAGGTCGTCTGTGTCTAGAGTATCATGCGTTTTTTTTTTCAGGATTTTTCCACGCTCGTATAATAAACATAATTTATTTATTATGGAGTTCTCCAAAGATCTGTTCTTCTTCTATGCATATTCCGCAAGGGACTCGGTGCGATGATACATATCTTTTTTTATTAAACAAAGTAAATTATTGTACAAACATTTGTCAAGATTATAACTATATACACATTTATTACTTAACTAATCTTATTTATATATTATAATTTATGAACTTACTTAATCTTATTTTCCTACAGGTCATTATATTTTTATTTGTTATAATCTTAATATATGATTTTTTAGAAATACTTAACACCTTTCTTACAATGAATTATTTAGCACGTTCAGGCTACTTGTATTCCATCACATTCACTCAGACCTCGGTCCTCCCAGCTAATATTGTAGATGGGCTAGTCAGGCAATAGATAATGCTTCGGGAGCTTGTGCTTATAACGGAAGGGTAGATCGGATTTACTCTCGTAAGCCCCCAGGGCACCGATTAAGGGATTGTTGTGATTTTGTTGACTTTTATAGAATTTCACGGTCCCAACGAGGGTGTGGTGTTGTAGGGTTTCTTCTCACTGTTCGGCGTGAAGTCGGGTAAGGTTTGTTCTGGGATGGGTGTTTTGTACGAGTTTGTGAGTTCCTTTAAGAATCATTGACAAGAAGGTCTCAATAAACTAGAATAATATTCAGAATTAACTCTTTAAAGTTTTAACAAAAATTTGTAGGAAACTATTCTAGTAATATATATGATATATATGAGTATATTTTTATAATTTAATATTTTTTGGGAACATTGTTTTTGGGAATGTAATAAAAAGGGATCGCATTAAAGCGTGAGTTTCTTCAATTCCGCCTGCAAACTCCTAAAATAACCCAATCCTAAATTGTCCAGAGTAAACAAGGAAAAGTGTACCCTCGAGTCTCCCGAGGTCATTACCAAGTATCGTCAATATGAATGGACCGCTGTAGTCTCGCGTGTTGTTGTTCAGTCCACGGTCTGATATCCGCCGCGTCGGCGACCTCGGATTCAACAGAGGAAATGTGGAAACGCCTACGCGTGTTATACTTTTTAGCGAATACCAGGAAGTCTTGCGTTTTGATTGATTACGTACGTACCATCACGCCGTTTTCCTGTTGGGGTATGCAGGGAGTAACGTTCCCCCTATTTTTTTCATTGTGTGTGAGGTCCATCAACTTACATGTGCAAGAGAAAAAGAGGGAAGTGCGCAAATATGCACTGTATTGAAAAGTCAAGTATGTACTATTATTATATACACTGGATAATGTACACACACTATCATGTTAACAAAACGTAATTAATACTGTATTTTTGTTTAATATCAAAGGCGGATAAATGATTTTTACCAAGAAAACACACCTAACTTAACCTAACCTAGAGTGATTTTCACAATAAAACGCTAACAAATTTGGACTCTATCGCCTCGTAAGGATATGTATTCCTTCTCAGTTACACAATAATGAAACAGTCACAATAAAAAGAGATAGTACACCTTTGTTTATACTTTTTCTATACAAGCAAAAAATTTAAAACACCAATAAAATAACACGAAGACCTTGAACAAGGGATAATTTATGAAGTCTTTATTCGAAATACGAGTAGGTATATGGTTTTTCCATGTTCCGCACACATCTCAAAGAAAAGAACCTGAGAACCCATCATAAAATATCAAATAAAATATATAATTGCGTAAAACAAAATATGGTTACAAGTTCCTTTCTATGAGATGTGTGCGGAAGATGGAAACATGTGTGCGGACAATTTTAAACAGATGTGCGGCCGCACACGCGCACATATTAGAGGGAACGTTGGCAGGGAGTAGAGAGCGCCAGCCTCCTTTCCATAGTATTATAGTTTATTAGACATTCCATCCAATAAAGATAATGATTTGTGCCAATAACAATTAAATATTTGAGCATGCTGAGGAATTGTGATATTCGAGTAGTATTTTCTCAGATGATGGAAGAGTTAAGAGGGATGTCGAACGGCGTGGTAAACACTTCCACAAAATCAAATGAACATGTACTCGTACAATCAAGGTGCAGGGCCGCGCGGTAATACGCACGTCTTCCGTATGGAAGGTCGTCGGTTCAAACTTCGCTCTGTGCTATTCCCTTAACCTTTCCTTCCCGGTGTTGGGTATCTTCTACACGTTGCTTCAAATAACCATCAATATCTCTATAAATATAATAAATACAAGGTTAAGATTCTAGGTATTCCTCCATAATATATTTACGCATTGATTTAAAAAATAATATTAATAATAATCAGAATTTATCGACTACATCGTAAGTATTTTCTGAATATCGGAAACAAATTCGCATTTAAACGCTGTGAGTGCCTCGATCTTGGGTCTTGACGATAGGTGAAAAGTATGCGGGAAGCGCGACACTATATTCGCATCTCACTTTTGCATACGTCACTGAATAACGAGGAGCGCAATTGTCTCAACCTCGCAAGTGTAAGCGACGCCCGAGTTAGCCCCCAACCCTGCCGCGCCGCAGTAGCTGTTGGGTTGGCAACGAGACTAGACCTACGCCCGTTCCGTGAGCGGTGCCAGATGGTTTTTTTAATGTTTTCAGCAAATAAATCTCAATTATTATAATTTTTAACTTCAATTATAATTAATTAAGGGGATTATCTATGAATGTTCTTAGTTTTCCGATTTAAAATCGCTAATTTTTGATCGCGTACTCACTACCCAACACCGGAACACGCGTTTCATTTTTATCACCGTAAGGGAAGGGTTAAAATTACATGTGCCATTTTTTCGCCTAGTATAAAGATACCTAGAAGTTCGGCTATTTATTTTTACTTATTTAACACTTTTATTGCAAATACAATGTGATGGATTTATTGCCAGGTGGTAATCTCTTCCAACCAACCAGACAAAAAGTAAATGAAGCTCGATTCTCGAACCCACTATTATTAAACATATAGCTTCTGCCTGCTATAGCAGCGCCCGTACGGATCATGTCTTACACTTTCGTTGTACAACCTTTTGGGATAGTTGCCATGTGTCAATCTCTTCCCAAAAAGATGTTTATGAGGCTTTAACTAAAAACCATCCTGAAAATCGATTGATGTGTATTAATTAGTGGAGTAACCAAGTACAGAACCCGGCAGTAAGTAATACACATAGGGCTTAAGAAAGAGACTGTCGGCCATAATCGGCTAACTTCGGCTTTGTAGAGCGTCGTCTCTGTCCCGACCACACCCTAGAACGCTTGACAACGACTGACAAATCGCGACGGAACACGTGTATGAATGACAGACGACGCTCTACAAAGCCGATGATGGCCGACAGTCTCTTTCTTAAGCCCGATGTGTATTACTTACCGCCGGGTACTCTAATTCATTGTTGAATATTAACAAAAGTTTTAATGAAGATTAGGAGTTACATTTCTAATTTTCTTCGTATTAACATATATTGAAATATTTGAATAAAATATGGGTACATGCCGATTTGACTGACGCAATGCTAAGTCTTAGTATATTCTTAACACGAAGCTGTTTCACTTTATCGTATTCCGAATTCCCAATGTGCCGGAAACGAACCAATTATTGGTGATGCGATGCTTTTGAACTTCCAGCATCGCTGTTTGGTCATAAAACTGGTTTATTCACACGCTCAATTGCTGGGTATCGCTAATTTCATTAACATCTGCCCCTCAATTTTGCGCACAATCTTGTGTTTATGTTATTTAGTCCACAATCAGAAGGTCTCTAAAACAAAAAACAACACACACACAAAAAATTCGTTTAGAAAAACAGAAACAAATATTAATTTTTATAATTTATACACTCAATAATCGCGTGTCCCTTACCTCAACGTCAAGCCGGTATCGAGGAAAAGACCAGCCTACGACGGTTCAGAGTTAAAAAAAAATCTTGCAAAAGCCTTATACGTTTCGAGTTATAGGCATTTCTTTGAAAATTGTGAAAGTAGCTACCCTGCGCCAAATGTTTATGTGCTGTGACTACAAATTGCCATATTTTATGATTTTAATGGTTGTATCGCAATCCTAGATAGCCCTGCTATTAGCCGGAGTTCGATATAAAACAAAAAAATCTGCACGTTCGAAAAAAAATGGTTTTTGTTCGATCATAAAAATTATATTTTTTTATCAGCTAATTTTAACTCATCGTACTGTAAAATTAATGTACTACGCTAACCTGGCAAGTTACATTAAAAGATGGCCTGTTTAGTCAGGATTTCAAAATTGTACAATTTGTACCTACTACTCCTTTAAAAAATTAATTTCTGTATTTAATGATAACACTCTGACAACTCTGAACCGTCATAAGCTGGAGTTTTCATCGATAACCGCTTGACGTTAAGGCACGGGACACCTTGTATATATAATATAAAAACAATAATCCTTACAATAATATAAATCAAAACTCTTATCAAGAATTAAATATCAATTAACAATTTGGAAAAAAAATAAGGAGAAAACTGAAGACATACTACCTTGATCAAAAAGTTTTAGGACTTTATTCATAAAATCGAAAATACAAGTTTATTCATCAAAATCGATATGGTCCCCTTCAAAGTACTCCCCATCGACTGCAACGTACTTACGCCAGCGCTTGATCCAATCCTCGAAACACCGCTGGTACTCAATTTTCGGTATGTCCATCAGAGCCGTCTTCGATTTTTTCATGACATCCTCTCGGGTGCTGTAACGCGTTCCGCGAAGCGGTTTTTTAAGTCGGTTGAACAGGAAAAAGTCGCAGGGAGCAAGATCAGGTGAATTCGAAGGCTGCTGGATAGTATTCGTGTTGTTTTTGGCCAAAAACTCATGGAAATCATGTCTTTCGCGATTTCAACGCTGTCTTTTTTTGCATGAAATTTAGGTCTTTCGGCACCAGTTTTGCAGCGACACGTCTGAGGCTCAAATCACTAACCAAAATGTCTTGAGCGGATCCATAAGCGATGTTCAAGTCCTCTGCCAGCTCTCTGATGGTCAATTTGCGGTTTTAGGCCAACATTTCTTTGATTTTATCGATGTTTTCATCGGTTATCGACTGCCACTGCGTTCGTCAACTTCGACCGACTCACGACCACTTTTGAAGCGTTCGTGCCACCAACAAAACACTTCTCCAACATAACCGAGGTCTGCGGACCGTTAAATCCGTTTTTTCATACAAAATTTAATGCAAACTCGTTGATGCACAGTTCATGCCATTTTCAAACTTGTAAAAAATCTAAAACACGCACAAAGGTAGATGTACTCACTACAGCGTAACTTTTACAAATGTCAAGCTATGACGCTGAAATTTAGAGGAAAGTGTCAATGATAGATGTGGTAACCTAACAAAAAAAAATCCAATCGGGTGGCTGACAGCGCCACACGGTGGCCGGTCCTAAAACTTTTTGATCAAGGTAGTACATATTAAACATCATTACACATTGACTATCTAAAATCCGGACGTAAAACAATCAGCAATCATTCAGCAATCTTCAATCTTGCTCAAAGCATATAATAAATACCAAGCAATCCAGACAAGCTAAGCAAAAGTTTTATGACCCTCTACAACACCCTTGACGGATATCCGGAATGCGAGCGTGTTGAATGTTGGAAAGCTGGAACTCAAAGCATGAGGATAACGGATAAAGCCGTCGAAGTACTTACCTGCGGGACACCACCTGCCATGGGCCGTGTGGCCTTCGCACCCACGTAGGTAATCAATAGGGAATCTCCTCAAATGGAAGATTAGCCGAGAAGACCCAACACTATGCATGCTCGCGATATTCAATCAATGTCGCACCTGATCGCAAACCGCTTAGAAGAAGACCTGCAGAAGGACAACCATCCATCGCAGTTGTATCTTCCTGGACTGATATGACCCCTGGGCTGATAGGATATACTCGCGCAATAGATCTGGTGTCCACGTGTTTGAATTGGAATGGAGTTTGCCTATAACATTTGATTGAGGGATAACATTTTTCCTGTAAATTATCATTTGAATACATTACTGAAAAAAAGTGTATATTTCTCATCATCAGTGTACCGGACAGGTACAAAGACTGTATATAGGTTGTTGGTTGCCGCGTAGCGCTCGAAGAATCCACGTCGCGAATTCCGTAGCGAAGATCCAGTTTGAAGAAGAAGAAGAAGAGCAGGGAGAGATTCCTCTCAGACAGTCGATGTAGGGTAGCGGGTATCAAGTAAAACACAGTTACTGAGATTGTAAGTAGTGGTAATATATTTCAAAAATCAGGGGGCCCTCTATATTAATGGTCAGTCGGCCGTCACAAGCGCCCATTGCCCGAGAAATACAACAACTTTCGGGGTCTGGGCCCTGCTTACGCCGACTGAACCCGGACCTACTCCGATCGTACCGCTTTGCAAGTCACATATTTCCAATGCGGTCGCGAATGCGATCGGAGTCAAACAGACATACATATGACGTACAGATACAAGGGTTTTACATATTATTCAAGAACCTATAAGGAACATTTACATATACAAAACATATGATTACAAATACAAATACAGGAACATAACGGATATCATAACATATATGACAGTTATACATATAAAAGGTTCATACACAGATGAAATAGACAAATACAAGTTTACATCAATTTTATATATATGCAGATCTACACTTAAATGTCATTTTCCTCATATTACATACACACACGGGTGACGGCACACGTCCGATACAATCAGCATCATCCACTTTCCACTTATTTCAATTATGTCCGGACCATCAATTATAAATTATGCCACCTGTTTCCAGAAAAAGGCAACAGAGATTAGCTTATCGTTTGCACCAATCAGATGCTGCCCAGAGCATGTAGTCTCAATTCCGATAGACAGGACATGTAATATGCATGGCCGATCATCAACTCCTAAAACGCGTTTTGTACGGGGAAGTAATGAACACGCGAAGGGTTGGTGGGCAGAGAAAGCGCTATAATGATAGTCTTCGAGAGTCGCTGACTTAGTGCGTGGCGCCTGAGGACTGGGAGCAGGTGGCACAGGGCCGTGGAGAATGGGAAGCTGTCTGTTGTCGGGCTGATGGCGTCTCAACGGCTAGACGTGTGAGGAACAGCCAGTTTGCTGCGAACATGCGTGAACATTGCCAGGCGACTTAGCAGGATCCAAGTGTATGTGACATCTGGGAGAGAGAGTGCGCATCTAGAATCGGGCTGTTTTCTCGCAGAAGATCACACGATCGACGCGAAAGAGCAGCTCAATATTGACGTTGGAGTGGCGAGGGGATCCGTGACTACGAGGCCCAGTAACGACGAGTCCCGATGTTTGGACAAACTAGGGTGTGTTGTGAGTCCTGTATATCCCCTGTTTGGACAAACTAGCGTGTGTTGTGAGTCCTGTATATCCCCTGTTTGGACAAACTAGCGTATGTTGTGAATCCTGTATATCCCCTGTTTGGACAAACTAGCGTGTGTTGTGAGTCCTGTATATCCCCTGTTTGGACAAACTAGCGTGTGTTGTGAGTCCTGTATATCCCCTGTTTGGACAAACTAGCGTATGTTGTGAATCCTGTATATCCCCTGTTTGGACAAACTAGCGTGTGTTGTGAATCCTGTATATCCCCTGTTTGGACAAACTAGCGTATGTTGTGAATCCTGTATATCCCCTGTTTGGACAAACTAGCGTGTGTTGTGAATCCTGTATATCCCCTGTTTGGACAAACTAGCGTGTGTTGTGAGTCCTGTATATCCCCTGTTTGGACAAACTAGCGTATGTTGTGAATCCTGTATATCCCCTGTTTGGACAAACTAGCGTGTGTTGTGAATCCTGTATATCCCCTGTTTGGACAAACTAGCGTATGTTGTGAATCCTGTATATCCCCTGTTTGGACAAACTAGCGTATGTTGTGAATCCTGTATATCCCCTGTTTGGACAAACTAGCGTGTGTTGTGAATCCTGTATATCCCCACATTCGACTACTGACATAACACCAAAGTATTATTAGAAAGTCTTTACTCATTCTCAACCATGATTAGGTAATTACTCATTCTCAACCACTATTGTATAATATCCTTAACTGTCCCGCCGCCCCCTCTTATTTCGCCGAAAATTTTCAGCGTCTTTCCAATCATGGATTAGCGCTACGCTCAAACAGAGATTGTTTTCCTTTCCTTTCCTTTGATTCCTTTGATTGGCCTTTCCAGTTCACCGCTCCTCTTTCTTTACGTCGTCCTTTACTGTCCATGCAGTGAGACTCTCGAATCAGTTACAAACCAATATAAGACTCGCTCCGTCCTTGGCATGCTTTAAGAAGCGACTGAAAAAACTCTTAATTTCTAGTCAGTAAAATAACGTGTTTCATTCCTGATTTTTCTTTTCCTTTCCTCTTCACCGTCCCTTCCTTTCCTTTTGATTGATGATATCTCACTTTATATGAAAAATAATGTTCAGGTGATTGTCCATCTTTGTGGGGTTCGTGGGCATGTGCTCACGTATATGTTTGTGGATTTCGTGGGGATGGATAGTCATTTGAATGATTTATGCGACCACGTAACTTACTTCATTTACTTATGTCTGGTCGGTTGAAAGAGATTGCCGCCTGGCATTAATCCCGCCAGATTGTATTTGCAATAAAAGTGATAACTAGGTAATCTGGCAATTCCTCCGCGTTACGTCAGAATGCTGCCTCGATTTATATGACATACCTCATGCCGTCCATCGCGAGACCAGCCCTGTTTCTGCATAAGCCATAATAAAGTCTTCACTCCGTCCGGTGTTCACTTAACCACCGCGATGCAGAATCCTGCAGACTTGTTTTCCCTCCGCTGCGGCCGTGGCTGCTGTCGGAGGCGTGCTGTGTCATTTATATTTTTGGCAATAGGTAGGCCTGTGTCAGTCAGGGTATTGGCAGAATTACTCACCTGAGGTAACGTAAACATGTGCATAAATGGAATGGTGTGTCAACATTTTTGAAGTCTTTTCGCGATTTTAATCGTCTAAATCTATTTACACATTCGTGTGTTTTTGGTTGATATGTTATTTAATTATTTTTTATTTATTTTACACATGACAAGAAATATACATAATTTGCGTAGAAACAACAGGTAAATTTATTCGACACACAATTTTAATGGATCTGGGCTTGTTGCATTTCATTTGTCGTGTCCCCAGTAAACTAGACTTTTGCTTGTATCTCACTGAGGACATACAGCATGAAAAAATGAATCGATACTTCTTTCCGATTTTGGATTATATAAAACCCCGTTGCACATTCTCATCAACCTGACAAACAGTGACACTTAATTATATATAAATAATAGGTTTATTGATAGCAACATAGTATGTACAGATTATATTTGAATAACACTTCTAAAACACATAAATTGCAGATAATACATTAAATACAGAAGCTATCAAAAGGTCTGGGCTCATCTAATAGCATCCCCTCGGCCAAGATACACCCCACCAATATAGGGCGAACCCAGCCACGGGGACACCAGATGTTTTTCAGCCCACACCGTATGTATAAATCACGCGCAATCAAACCCCCCCACCCTTCATCAATCCAGACATACCAAAACATTCATTACACAATGTACCGCACACAAACATAAAACAAAAAAAATGCATACTCGTATATATAGTATACATAAAAATATACCACACTCAAGAGCTCACATAAACCTCTTCCACAAGTCATTCCTCTTGCAAGCCCAAGTACTTAAACTCCTGTCGCAATAACAACCACGGTCCGATTGACTGCCTAAACTGTTTTCCTCCTTTTACCTTTATTGAATTCAGCACCCCATTGTATGTCATGAAAGCTAAATAGACATATTGCCATTGGGCAAAATATGTTTTGACCCTAGGGATGGTGAACGTTTGATCAGTTGCCATGCGTGTCATGTGTCTCTGCTGAGTCTGCATCTTCCCCTCCTCTCGATGGTAGTGCCAGAGAATGGATTTGAGATGTAAATTAGCTATGTTCAAGACCCGATACTCCCTGAAAAGCTCCGCTGTGAGATACCGGGTAGGAAGTTTACTAATTATTTTTATAATCAATTTTTGGGAAACCTGCAATATGTGTTTTTGGGTTAAGGTGCATCCCCCTCAAACTGATATACTGTAAGAAAGGTTATATATATAACCTATGTTAGACCTGTGCAAGAAATCGGATCTTTGTTTTATTTATAAACGATATTTTTCTCGAACGGGGTCCAAAGACGAACAGCAAAAAAACCAAGTAGTTGGACTAACCTATGAAGGTTTTTATTGAAATTAAATTGTGGATACTTGATTGTTATAAGATCTTGAATGGCCATTATGATTATGACGACCTCCGTGGCCTAGTTGGTAAGACGCTTGTCTCTCAACCCGGAGGTTGGGGGTTCGAATTCCGTTGGAACGCACATTTGTTTAAAATGATTCCAGTGTTGTTTTCACTTAGGCCATCTTTAACATTTTTTTCTGGTTGGCTGGAGTGTATTGACACATGTCAATAAGCCCGCCAGGTTGTACTGTATACAACGAAAATGGTATACAATATTCAGAATTCTGCTAGCAATTTTATTCGATTCAAAACTCATTTTTTATTTATTAATTTTACAAAATGATAGTCCACAATAGTATTTTGGTGCCAGCTTTAATGTACGGGAGTGAAACGTGGGCGTGGAAAAGGTAAATGGAGCACTTAATGTTATATACGACAACCACGAGACCAAGAATAATGAAGTAAATGGACCAGATTTTGAAAGAAGGTAAAGTTAGAAGTGTGAATAATAGAAGATTGTGCTTGACGAGATGTGAGATTGTATTGTGGAGGAGGAGGCGAATTTTGTGTGCATGGATAGAAAAGTTTGAAGATCTATTATCTCTGCCTACACGGCAAGGAACACGACGTGATGATATATATAGGGTTGTATATATGTTACCTTTCCCCTTATATGACATATCTTTTACTGTCTTCGTTCATTTTTTACTCGCTCGCTCTCCATTCATTACAGAAAAATATGCGACGTTAACGTGACAACATATTTTATTAAAATCGCTATAAATAGATGTTTTCAAAATGATTTGGCTGCAATAAAAATATGTCAGGTCATTGTCACTGTTCAGTTCATTGGCACGAAACAATTCGCTTAGCACCTGTGAATATCGTCAAGCTGATAATATAAGAGCTCGTGTTATCTTCTCGTCTAGTGGCGATGTTATCTACGTGTATAAGTAGTATCTTCTTATATGGCCTTCGTCAATTTAGTAACATTAAAATGGACAATTTATATAGTGCCGTTTAGAGAGTAAACTCTCCTCAAGGGCGCTCTAACTCAGGATTCGAACCTATTTGATAAGACATCCCAAAGGGGATTGTGGTTAAGTGCTTTAACAACTAACAACGGCACAAGTTCGATCATAATACCCCGACCTATTGGATTGATTTGGAACAACCAATTTATTGAATAAATAATAAATCCCTCAGTCACAGATTCGAAAGATACAATGGAGACATACCATTAAGGGACTTGAATACAAATAGGCAAAGTTTGAAGTCAATCTCTTTGCGACACTGTAGCCAGTATAGACAATTTGGAAGTAGATCTAGAAAAACATGGCACCACCAAATTAATCAAATTCTAAAAGAGGGAAGAATGACAAACATTTAAAATAGGAGAGTATTCATGACGAGGTGTAGGTATAGACGAGACAGAAGCGATATGGCGTGATGGTAATGACGATGCGTTCTTTGTTTTTAATACAGCTTCGCGGTCTTCTTGTCCAGTCTTAAAACTTCCACCGGGAAACGAACCCACAAAACCTGGATTAGAAAACAGGTGTTTTCAATTAAGCCACGGAGGTCGTGTAAAACTTAGATACACGTCGTAATACTCTAGATATTTGCATCATATTGTGTAAGTAACAAATATTTTATCCTTGAGAATATTTTCATTTTTATCGCGCCAGACTATGAAAAAAATCGTACCGACCTACCTACCTACTCGCCACTTTATTTAATACATACTCGTAAGTGCAGTGCACGATTTGTGAAATTATAACTTGACGTGTTATTCATATTAGTTGCAACCCGTGAAATATTCACGGAAGTAAAACAAATTCTACATTTATGAAAATTTATATTCATAAACGTAAAATTTGTTTATATATATCATTTATACATCGTCCCCTTATACACCGGTTCAAAAATTATTAGCTAGGTATTTAAAATTCGTTCAGTATCGTTCAGTATCACGGACCCACCGAGATTCAAATTTCGAATTACTTTCGGAGATAATCCAAGTATTCCTCTCTCGCTCTCTTGTATTCAAAATTCAATTCTCGTGTTCTTTCTTTGGCGACAACCATCGTATGGGTTTTGGCCTATTTATGCTATAATTTGAGTTACACTCTTATATGCCGACCTTCTTGGTATTTATCATATACGAGGCATATCCAGAAAGTAAGTGTACTGAATTTTTGTAGGTTACAATTTTTTTTTATTTAAACAAAAAAATTACGTGGTTACCGTAGTACATATGTAAGCTATTTTTCGACATAGTCGCCATTCCTCTCAATGCAGGTGGTGAAGCGGGGTATCAACTTTTTGATGCCTTCCTCGAAGTAGTTTCCCGCCAACCCCTCCGTTCACTTCTCCACCTCCTCCTTTACCTCCTCGTCGGTTGAAAACCTTTTTCCACCCATGTGCAGCTTCAGGGAGGTAAAGAGATAGTAATCTGAAGGTGCTAGGTCAGGGGAATGCGCGGGATGGTTCAGGACATCCCATTTAAACGAGGCAAGCAGTTCCTTCGTGGCGTTGGCCGTGTGTGGTCTGGCATTGTCGTGCAGCAGGCAGACTCCCTTTGTCAGCATGCCTCTCTTTTTGTTCTGAATCGCCCTCCGCAAGTTTTTTAGGGTCTCACAGTATCTTGCAGAGTTGATGGTCTCCCCTTGAGGCATATATTCAATTAAAATTATGCATTGACAGTCCCAAAACACGGATGCCATGATTTTCTTGGCTGAAATTGTGGTTTTGAACTTTTTGGCGGAGGGTGAAGAGGTGTGACGTGACCGTTTTTAAACTCGCGACACCACTTGTACACACTCGTACGATTCATAGCTTTATCACCATATACAGTTTTCACCTCATTATAAACCTCAACCGGAGGTTTTCCCTTCCAAACGAGATAACGGATGACGCCGCGTATTTCGCACTTGGCGGGAGATTGGATTGACATTTTTCACGAAACGTGTTGTCGCGTCGACACTTCTCAACGTTCTGACCTCGAACCGGTCTCGTTGCGGAGGGGAAGGGTCAGACTACATGGAAGTGTAGCCAACATGTCGAAAATAAAATCCATTCGGTCGTGAGAGCCTCAGTACACTTACTTTCTGGATACGCATAGTAATGTGACAATTTATATATTGACAATCAAATTCCATCGCATTGCTTCAAGAAAATAATTACCCTTCTACGAGAAGTGTAAAGGGAAATTCCTCGCCATTCGTAGTAGACAGATTGATTACAGTCCTCCCATTAGCCGTGCGGGTGCGTACATCAGGCAGTCAGACGGCAGGGGAACAGGATGCCATCTAACGTGGAAGCAATTAATGCGACGGTAATGGGATCCCAGGTGGCCTGTCAGACTTCCTATCTTCCTGCCCGAGGGGATGCTGATATGATATATCCTCCACCTCTTTCTCCATTCGTCTAACAAAGGACTGAGGCGTGAATTCATAGTCTGACCTTAACATTAAATACTTAACAATTTTTTTTTACTAAAGTTAGATTTCGTACAAATTTGTCCTGTGGTTTTATTATCTCACTCAAGTTTGGAGCGTATGAAGAACGACTTTGAATACGTATCGCGACATTAATTTAAAACTTCATTATGAAACACTATGTCGAGCCGAGAGGTTCTTAGCACCCCTTACCTATTTAAGGGTCGCCCGTGACTCGGGGCCGTGGCTTGATTTCTCTCCATAGTGATTTCCTGGGGAGGGATATCCAGAGTGGTTTCTCCTTGCCTTCTCTGGAGGATTTTCTGTTGGGGCTACCTTTTCTTAGCTGGGTGCATCCAGTTTTATGGCGCTGAAAACTCGCCATTCGTCCACTCTCTATCTGCTATGACACTGATGGAAATGTCAGTGGTCACATCATTGCCCGGAGTTCGCTGGGCCTGAGAGGCCACTCGTGGAAGCTACAGAGTTGGTAGTAGTGTTGGGGATATTTTTCAGGCTGCCGGGGACAAAGATGCCTACTCCCAGGTGATTCTCAATGTTGGGGGACCTGGCATGACACTAGGAAGAAGAAGATTATAAAATAATTTGGCAGGCCGTAATCTCTTACAAACAACTAACATAGATAAGTCAAAAAGGAAGTTACATGGTCGCAAAAATTATTCAAATAATTATTCAGCTGTACAAACTATGAACTATGTTGTATAAAAATTATAGTGAGATATCATCAATCACAGGAAAAAAGGAAGGGGTGGTTGAAAGGAAAAGAAAATCGAGAATGAAATATGTAACAGTACTAATTAAATTTTTTGAGATATTATAGAATTCTAAGGTAAGATATTAATTTGATATGGGTTTCGGTTTTAACTTTGATGAACTCCATATAAGATATTTAAACAATAAATCACTTTGTTATTCCACTAATTACATTAATTCTCCCTACACATATTTATACCTTCTATTCCGCCTGAAGAGAGATAGGAAGTAGAAACACGTGTAGCGAGGTATGTTAATAAGTGAAATACCAAAGAAATTTATTGTCAAATATTCTATTAGAAATTAGTATTCGGGTCAGACTATGAATTCGGACCTTAAACCTTCTCAAGAGTATTTTCCACATTTTATGTTCTGCTCTAGGTTCCTCCTGTTTGATGACCGATCATTCTTTATTATGTCATCCAAGTCAACTAATATATTTATTTATTTAACACTTTTATTGCAAATACAATCTGGCGGGCCTATTGTCAGGCCTCTTTCTCTCTTCCAGCCGACCAGACAAAAGTAAATTGAGCAAGTTACGTGGTCGCATAAATCATTCAAATGACTATCCATCCCCACGAAATCCATAAACATATACGTGAGCACATGCCCACGAACCCCACAAAGACGGACAATCACCCGAACATTATTTTTCATATAAAGTAAGATATCATCAATCAAAAGGAAAGGAAGGGATGGTATGGTGGAGAGGAAAGGAAAAGAAAAATTAGGAATGAAACACGTTATTTTACTGACTAGAAATTAAGAGGTTTTTCAGTCGCTTCTTAAAGCATGCTAATCTATGAATGGATCTACAACTTTTGGCTAAAAATACAGAATTTAGGGTGTCCTGTGAGATGCCTTACATGTTACCAACTAACATAATATACGACCTCCATCCCCTAGTTCAGCAGCGGTCGGCAAACATTTTTTGTAAAAGGCCAAATAGGGTATACAGGTGCGTTTTATGTTCCAGGCCGATTTTGTTTGGCCGCCATTTTGATTTGTCATTTGTCAATTCATCTTTTAACAGACGTGGAAAATGGTCAATAACAATTTATTATGGAGCATCTAACTTCGCAACGACATGTTGAAGTTATTAAAACATTTAAAAAAAATAATTGTTCAATTGTGAATACGCGAAAAAAATTGCGTGTTTTTTTTTTTGTTTAAATCACGTGCTAAGCAAATTAGCCATTCAGGGTGTAATTAATAATTTTTATGCCAGAAACTTTTCCCGGCCGAATAATGTCAAAAAGTGGTGATATCGACTGGCCACCACGATCCCCTGTTTTGACCACCCCTGATTATTTCCTATGGAGGCACTTAAAGGGAAAAGTGTTCACCAACAAACCAACCACAAACTCCGATGCTTAAGGACAACGTTCGAAAACAAATTGCTGAAATAACACCAGAAGTCTGCGAGAATGTTATGAAAAATATGCTTGAAATAACTCGCGTTTGCGCCACGGCCAGAGGCGGCCACTTGACCAACGTTATATTCCATACATAATGGTAAAGACCATACTATTTATTCATAGCTTTATCACCATATACAGTTAGTATAATCAATCAATTAAATATAAATTATAAAATTGTGTTTCATTCAAAAGTTATTTAAAAAAAACATCGACCTGGAACATAAAACGCACCCTGTATTTTAGACTCGATGGGCTAAGAGGCAAACTCGAGGATATTTATGTTGAATACCGACTTGTAACTGCGTGGCGTCACAGCAGAGGCCACCGAATACGAAACTATAGGAGCGTCACATACGGTCGTATAAAAAAAGCGGCGGGCCGTATTTTGCCGACCCTTGGCCTAGTTGGTAAGACGCTTGTTCTCTAACCCGGGGGTTGCGGGTATGATTTCCGTTGGCACTTATTTTTTTGAAGGATTCCAGTCGGGGTTTCACTTTCACTCACACAAGACTTTCTTTCTGATTCATTGGAAGAGATTTCCATATGGCAATGAACTCGCCTGGCTATGTTGTATTACACGTTCGTTATAATAAGTACAATCTGGTGGGCTTATTGCCATATGGCAATCTTCCAATTAATCAGTAAGTTATTCAATATGTCAAGTGAAATCCAGGCTAGAATCCTTTTTAGAAAAATTTGGGTTTCAACGGGATTCGAACCCGCAAACCCCGGGTTAGAAATCAGGCGTTTTACCAACTAGATCACAGGAGTCGGAAAAAGTTTTTATGTATACAACGGAAGGGTTAATACAATACAATAAACTAGTTGCAACCCGTGAAATATTCACGGAAGTAAAACAAATTCTACATTTATGAAAATATATATTCATAAATGTAGAATTTGTTTATATATATCATTTATACATCGTCCCCTTTTACACCGGTTCAAAAATTGTTATTTAGGTATTTAAAATTCGTTCAGTATAGTTTCCATCTTTTCATTTATCACGGACCCATCGAGATTCAAATTTCGAATTACTTTCGGAGAGAATCCAAGTATTCCTCTCGCTCTCTCGTAGTCAAAATTCAATTCTCGTATTCTTTCTTTGACGACAACCATCGTACGGGTTTTGGCCTATTTATACTATGATTCGAACCATTAATTAAAAGATATTATTAATTCGAACCGATACTTAAAATAAATTATTAAACTTCTTTTATTTCATGATTTTGCTTAATTGTGTACAGCTCTTTTGTCATAAATGGTATTTACAATAGAATTGAATTATTTTAATTTCATTATTTTCTAATGCAACTTTTATCGGTATTATTTTGTAATCTTGTCGATAATTTTTTTTCAAACAATAATTTTTTTTTCTTTTGTTTCAGGTAATATACATTTTTATTTGACAAGAAGGAATACGGAAAAAAGTGAATAATTAAGATTTGAGTAAGTAAAACGAAATATACTTAATTATAAGAGCAAATGAAAGTTGAAGGCGTGATTAGATCAAGTGTATTATATTTGGAAAGAAGGAAATGTAAAAAAGTCAGAAAAATCTTAGGAGTTGCAAGAGAAGTTGTATGGATGTAGAAAAGGCTAAAGATGTGTTTCGCGATAAGAAAAATCTCGCACTCTTTTCTCTCTGCCAACCCCGATAGGAAGACGGCACAAAGTGACCAATGAATGTTTAGGTAATAATATCTAAGTTAAGGTTGTATTAGGAAATACAATTCTTATATGAGATATAATGAACGGTGATTTACTTAGAATTCCTATTTACATATTTGACAATAAATTGACCGGATGTTTAGATCGTTGCTACTGAACATGCAGCTAACTTCACGACGGTCCGTCTTTAATAAGTCTGCCCGTCTACTACATTTGCCAAGTTGACATTAGTGTTTCTTAAAAACGTTTCATTAAAATGAATCCTTATAAGTATAACTATAAGGGTGGTCGCATATGCGACCCATTTCTGCTTATGCCCATTAAAGGGTTAAATTAATCCCTTTGAATTGTGCCTCTAAGTATATATATATTTTTTAATTAAATGAGTTTTAGTATGTCTTTGCAATTAAGATAGTATCCAATTTAACGTGTTCCCCGCGGGGAGCACAAACGCCTGTGATCTGACGACAATCCAAGTTTCAAATCACAAATACTTAAAAAAAATGACACAAAACCGGAATAAAAATTGAACTAAAATTTAAAATAATCTTTATTCTAGCGACATCTCTGAAAACCTTGTCAAATAATATATTAGTTTATGAGATATTGTTGAATAAACAGAGCGCCGATTTTTTTTGGTTTCTCAATATTTCCAGCATTAACGACCTGTCGCGCGGATCGAGTCCTGCGATGAGTCTCTCTTACGTAAATAAACATTACTAGTGCTATATGCATTTGATTGGGTGAGTGTCATGAAGCATTGATTTGATCGTAGCATTCCTTTGTTTATTTTACGTAATGTTAAGTTTATCTCCTTTATTTAACACTTCCCTTACTGTGCTAAAAAGTTACGCCAGTTACGGTGATGGCTACTGAGGGTACACTAAAAATGTATGTTTTAAATTAAAATTATGCAAAATCTATTAGTTTTTTTTTTTAATTAGCTATAAACATCATTTTATTGTGTAATAAAATGTCGAATAATATAAAATAAGTGTAAGAAATGATAAAATAATAGTTGAAACAGAGAAGTGATGTTTCTATACGAATATAATTTTCCCACTGCGTCGTTCGGTCTGCGCAACGTTCAGAATGCGCATGACTGAAAAGAGGTCTCCAACCTTTTAACACTTCCCTTACTGTGCTAAAAAATTACGCCAGTAACGGCGTTGGACACTGAGGGTACACTAAACATGTATGTTTCAAATTAAAATTATGCAAAATCTGCTAGGTTATTTTTTGTTATTAGCTATAAACATCATTTTATTATGTAATAAAATGTCGAATAATATAAAATAAAGGTAAGAAATGATAAAATAAGAGCTAAAACAGAAAGGCATTTCTATAAGAATATTATTTTTACGCTGCGTCGTTCGGTCTGCGCAACATTCAGAATGCGCATGCGTGATAAGAGATTTCCAGCCTTTTAATTTTTTTTCATAAAATTATACAATAAAATGTAGCGTGTATTTTTTTGGCAATAAAACCATAATTCGAATAAAGACAATAAATAACATATAAACAAAATATAAAATGAATATATAAATTCAAAAATCAAGGTTTTAGGGCGAGAAATTTATATAGTATAAACAAACACGAAATTCAAAATTATATATAAACAAACACGAAATTCAAATCAATAAAATTTATGCAATTTGGAAAATATAAACACTACAGAAAATTTGAAAATAGGACAAACATATCATATAATCAAAGTTTAATCCTGTGGAGAAAGTTATCGCAATTGGGGCATGAAACCACTTTTTTTTTTACTCTATTCTACGTACTAAACACGCACGTGTTTGACAAATATTGCAGAATAGCCTGGTTTTTTTTCTCGAATGTTTTTAATAAAACCCACAACTTCCTCTTTTGAGGACCTCACGGGGTGCCAACAGGGTATTATTTACTAATGTTTCGGATATTGACTCGCCACAATATGTTAAAACTGTATTAAAAGCATCTTGTTGTTGCTATTTTTCCTTTTTAAGATATTGGGCATTGCCAATTCCAAACTTAACTCTCTTTTGAAATGTTTTCGGTGGTATTAATTATTTTGTTTCCACTCTGGATATTTGTCTATCCATAAGAGGTATGCATTCAATGCAGCCATATCTATAATTTCCATAAAAAGACGGAAAGGCCATCTTCTCGTTGACCTTGAGCAAGAGTACTCTCAAGTAATTTAGTCTCCCGTATCTACTCCAATTTTCGTATTATTATAATGATGTATAATTACTATAGTGGCTTTTGTTTTTCTGAATAATCAATTTCTGCATCATTGAATTGAGTGGATAATAATAATACTGCTTTATTTTTTGTGGTACACACGAAACAAGTATTTTATTTTCAGCTACTATGGATTGTTTTCTCTCTAGACGGTATAAATTCAAGTGAGATTACTCTTTTATTTTTTCGAAGCGTGCCAGTTAGAGTTAAACCTTTTAATAAAAGATTATCGGCTAATTTGATGGAGGTAATAAAAATACCTGTGGTTATCCTCCTGTTCGTGCCATACTGCAGTTGAACCATTTCTATAACTACTCAGTTACCTTGATTTATCTCTCTACGATTATTTATCATACCAGAATAAGCCTGTAAATTTGTTATGCGTCATATGCCGCCGCAGTCGGCAGCAACCCAGATTTTGATGCCATATTTACCAAGTTTAGACTTCATGTACACGCGAAATGAACAATTCTCTCTAAAGTTTGGCAAACGTTCATCTACAGTTATATTCGAAGATGGAGAATAATTGCTTTTGCACATATCCATAAACATTTTTGAAATCCACTTAATTGGTTCTAATTTATCTGAAAAAACCCTGATATCTCTCTTCTCGGGTTTCTTTATCATCAAAACGAATATGACTGTAAATATAGATGAATCTATCTCGAGACAGAGCTGTTGTGAAAAATGACTGGCAAAAGGGACTTTCACTTATCCACAATTCACTCAAAGATAGCTTTTGTGTTCGATTTCTGCCAGGTGCGAGCAATATTCCAATGAATTCATATAACTCGTCTTTTGATATTGGTTGGTTCTTTTCTGAATGAATTCGATTTAAATGACGATTTGTTTCTTAAACATCACTTTTACCACCTCTTCATTTACAAACAGACAACACATATCTTTTATGGAATGTACATTTATACTTGAATTTCTCAGTCCAGAATCTTCGATGAGAATATTTGATACCCGACCGATGCCTCGAAGATTGAGGTGGTACTCGTAATGAACTCCATTCGAATCCATGTTTTGATGTAAATAATATTTCTTCGTCTTCTTCACTCGTCTCCAAATCAGAATATACTTCATCCTGTACCTCGACAAAATCTTCTGATTCTGATATATTGCCTGTCGCCTTAAATTCCAAATCGCTATCATCGCCGTCGATATTTACCGCCATCTCAATTATTATATTTTTGAAAATGAAATTATAAATAAAATGTACATTTATTATAAAAAGAGTAATGGTACAATATAACATACCAGATAAAAAATGATAATAGAAAAAACATACCAGATAAAAATAAAAAATAACAATCAGGATTATAAAACTGGTGACGAACCCCTGGAACGGGCGCTATAAGAACTGTCAAAAAAGAATGAGTGTTTGACATTTCGTCAATTCGCGATTTAAAATCATTAATTTCTGTTGAATTAACTATGAATGTTTTGTTTCCTAATGACATCATTCAAATCATAGAGGTTTCGATGAGGAATACATAAAGTATGAAGACCCTGCAAGCAGTATATTTCGAGAAATTAAATAAAATATAAGTCATGATCACTCGCTATCCATCACCGTACGGCAAGTGTTAATGAGTCTCCTTAAGAGTAATGACTATTATTTATTATCAGAAAATTACTTAAGTGTCATGTTTACTTGGTGTTGTAATCAAATATCAGTGGTTCTAAACAAAATATGTGTTTAAACTTAGAAATTAAAAAACGCTGAAATTGTGCCGCGCACAGGATTCGTGGAATTTGATTTTTAACGCGGTGAACAGGTTAAGGTAATTTCAACTCTAAATCCTTTCTCAATTAATATTGAATAAGTTTATCTAAATAGTCATTTAATAATTAAAATATGACCGTACTTTTTTATATATGATACATTATGTAAGCACTTTTGAGTATCTAACTACGTAGCTAAGCTACACTCTCAGTTTGATAAGGCCATCATATGGCGAAACAGCTGTCAAAGCGTTTGATGTTAATATTGATTATTAAATGTTGAGTTCTATAAATTTAAAATCAACAGCTTCGTATACGTGATTAAATAAGCTAAATATTTTATCAAATAAGTTACTTTCTTCAATTGTTCACAATAGCTCGAATGCTTTTTAAAATATCTCAATCGGACTCTGGAATATGTCGACATTCATAAATTGATTCAGAGCTATTCGCGCATCGAAGGTTAGTCACATCACATCATCATACCTAGGCGAATGGCTGGTGTCGGTGACACGTCGTGTGATTGCTTTTTGATCGAGCAATTATAACGAACCGATAGCGAGAGTTGTCGGTTGCCCCGTGCCGGCAGCCGGAGAAATCGGCCCGTGACAGCCGACTAGTTAGGTCTTCTCTCCGTTCTTGCATTCAACAGTGCCCTCACGACTGTCAGCTCGACTATTCCGACTATCCCGCGGACTAAAGTCGATATGACATTTCTACAAATTTCCGTTTACTGATCAAAGATGTGGACATGTTTAGTTCAACACTGTCAGAGTTTTAGGAGGGTGGTGACTGAATTGACTGGGGCATTTTTGTTTTCATGTGTTGTATATAATTTGTAATATTTCACCGATATACTGACATGGTGAAACTGCGCATGAGATAGATCAGGGGCCTCCAAACTACGGCCCGCGTTAGCGGACCGGATTTGCCCGGTATCCGGCTCGTCATAGTTTATTTTGATTACATTGTAAAATTTACAATGTAAGTAAATCATACAAAATAATAATCTGGTGTTTTTATTTAAATAATCGCTTTCAAATAATCAACGGTTGTACCGCACAGGGTACAAATAGACTGTAGCGTAGGTGCGTTGGTTGCTGCGCCGCACTCGGAGAATTGAGGTAGCGAATTCCAAAGTGTAGATCCAGGAGAAGAAGAAGATAGCGGGGTGGAGAGATTCCTCTCAGGCAGATCGAAGTAGCGGGTCTCAAAGTAAAACACAGTCGAGTTGGTTGTTCCTGAGAATATAATTTTCCCCTAACTAGTGATTGATAACTTGTTTGGAGTTTCGGTCCGATGGTAGGACACCTTACTCCTTCATCGGATAAGTTCTGACTGTTTTGATATTTATTGGAAATTTTGGATCTTTTTAGGAATCGGGAAAGGATAGGTTTGTGGTAAATGTTTTGATTTTATGGATGATTATGAGAAATTATAAAACGATTAAATACATAAATAAATGTGATAGTATATACATAATATTACATAAGAATATACATTTAGTTGTGTCGTCACACACGAATATATTGAATGGGTGAAAAATAATGGTTATGAATAAAATATAGTACGAAAGTGAATATAGTATGTAAATATATATAGGTAATTAAGTGGATAAGGAGACGTGTGTGACTTATATAAATATATTAAAAATGTAAATAATGTTTATTGGAGGTGGTAAATGCGGTTGCCTAAGGGGGTAAACTGTCTTGCGGAGGAGCTGTCGATGAAGGGGTGTCCAGAGTGACGATCGGTGGGTCATTTGGGGGGATGATTACGGTTAAGGAGTGGGGGTTCGGAGGGGCGTTTCGTAATATTGATTTCGGGCGAGTGTGTCTGAATCTGGTGTTAGCGCTGTAGTTATCTAAGGATTTTATGATTGGGTTGGGATGACAGGATACGGAGCTGTAAAACCTCTCGGCCAGAGCGCGCATATGTTCGGGGATGGTATGTAGTTTGATATCCGCGTGGAGTCTAGAGTTACGTACTATGTAGGGTGCTTTTAAGATTATGCGGAGGGCTTTGTTTTGAATGACTTGAATGTGATGTAGAGTTGATTTCTTCGCGTGGCCCCAGACCGGAAGGGCGTAAGTCAGTTGAGGTCTGATGATCGCTTTATAGAGATGGAGTTTAGTGCGCGGGCTCAGTTTGCTGTATTTACAGATCAAGGGATATAATGATTTGAGTGTTCCGTGAGCTTTTGATTTGATATTATGGGCGTGTTTGTACCACGAGAGTTTACTATCCAAGGTGAGGCCTAAGTATTTTACGTGTTTCGTCCATGGTACGCTCTGGCCGAAGAGTTTTAGAGTTCTGACGGGTTCGATATATCTGCGTGAGAAGCGGACAGCTGTACTTTTGGAAGGATTTATTTTGATCTTCCATTTGGTGCACCAGTGCTCCAAAATGGGAATGAAGTCTTGCAGTCTATCGTGGGAATCGGACTCATATTTCGATGAAGAGAGGAAGGCTGTGTCGTCAGCGTATTGCGCGGTGATACAATGTGTGCGTGAAAATTGAGGCATATCGCTCGTGTATATGTTATACAGGATAGGGGACAGCAGTGCACCTTGGGGTACTCCTGCCAGAATGGGGCGTGGGGATGAGTTTATGCCGTCTATTTTGACGGAGAAGGAGCGATTTTCGAGGAATGATGCGATGATTTGCACTAGTCTGAGGGGAATACCTGATTTGTGCAGTTTGAATATGAGTCCGTTATGCCAGACTGTGTCGAAGGCTTTCGCCACGTCTAGTGAAAGGAGGGTCGTGAGGCCTTTGGCTCTGAAGGATTTTATTATGTGTTCTACAACGCGAAGAAGCTGATGGTTGGTAGAGTGTAATGGCCTAAATCCGTGTTGCGAATCTGGAATGATGTTGCGTGAGTATGTTTCTGTCGAGAGACGTTCGAGGATTAATTTCTCGAGCACTTTACCTAGAGTCGGGAGCAGGCTGATCGGTCTGTGATTTTCGGGGATAATGTGGCTTTTACCCGGTTTGGGGAACATGATGACGTCGGCGTTTTTGAATGGGGTCGGAAAGAATTTATGTCGAAGGCAGGCATTGTAGATGGCAGTAAGGGCGTAAATGGCTTTTTTCGGAAGTTTTTTCAAGGTGAGATTATTGATTTTATCGGGGCCGGGTGCTTTTTTATTGATGAGATTTTTTATGATAGATTGTATTTCTATCGGTGAGAAGAAATCGGTGGTGGGGGGGGTTTGCTCATTTAATATGTCGACGACTGCGTTGTCGACCATTATTGAGTGAGAGGGGTCAGAGAGGTCTGCATTAGGCGAGAATATGTTTGCTAGAGAGTCAGCAAAGGTCTCTGCGCGGTCGCGAGCAGAGAAAACGGGGCCATTTGGTCCTTAAAGAGAGCTGGGTCGGGAGGGCGTATTTCTAAGGCAGCGCGTTAATTTCCATTTGAGTCCATCATTATATTCGAGGGACTCGACGAAGTCTGACCATTTGTCATTGCGGAGTTGCTGGAGGAGGTGTTTAATTTTTTTGACTAATCTGTTGTAGTCGGTCTTGTAGGAGGGGACAGCTGTGTTTTGCCACAGTTTTCTGGTTTTGTTTTTTTCCATAATCAGTATTTTGATATGTGAAGGAAGGGGAAGTTCGGGTTTATCGGCTGGTCTCTCTTTTGAAGAGGATGTGAGAGCGGATTTGATGGGGGCTGTGAAGTCATTTATAGCGGCGTCTATGGAGTTCGTGTCGGGGAAAGTTGTCGGTATTTTGATGCTGCTGTCGACGTTAATAGCGAAATCGCTCCACGAGGTGATGTGTCGCGGAGGGGCTGTGGGCGAGAAGGGTGGGAAGCCATCCGTCAATTGAAGTAATACCGGGTAGTGATCGGATTGAAGCTGGTGAACAGTCGTGAGATCTGTTTGATAGAGAATGTCGTTGTGGATAATGATGTCGATGACATCGGGGCGATGGCTGTCTATTAGCGGATAGAGGGTGGGAGACGTGGGTCCTTCCACGAAGTATCTTTTGCGGGAGGAAATTTCATCGAGTATATTGCCGTGAGTGTTGGGAGTGCGGCTGTGCCAGAAGTGGTGTTTAGCATTCAGATCTCCCGCCATGATGGTGGGGATATTGTCTGCGAGGAATGAGTCCAGTTCGGACTCGACAAGTGGGGAGGTAGGTGGAAGATAAGTCGCGCAAAGTTTAAGGGGGCCGTGGTTGGCTGTGTTCACCACGACGCATGTGGATTCAATGTAGAAGGTGGGAGGGGAGGGGATGCGGCAGTGGTCTATTGTGCTTTTGATGAGAGTTGCGGTGCCGCCTTTTCTGCCGATGAGGCGGTCGTCTCTGTAGCAGTAGTAGTTGCGGATGCTGTAACGGTAGCTCGGTTTGAGATGCGTTTCCGTTATCAGCAACACGTCCAGGTTGTGCTCGAGGAGGAAATCCTCGACCTCGTGTTTGTGTGCTCTGAGGGAACCGTTTGCATTCCAGAACGCGGCGGATATGTGTGATGGTTTATAGGTGCGAGCCATGTTCTTGGATGTAGTTAAGGAGGTTCATGGCTTCGGTGATGGCTGATTTTAGGTTGTTTAGAATAAGATCGCGATTTGGGGGGGGGGGCGACGGGCGATGTGTAGTTTTGGGGTGTAGATGACGATAATAGGGGGCGGCGAGTTGCGACGTTCGCATATGACGCGTTGGAGGTGACCGGTTTCGATGCACTCTGGGGGGCGTTGGGGAATTGCCATGTGGCGTTGATTGCCGAGGGGGCGTTCGAAAGGGGGCGTTGGGGGGTGTTGGTAGAGGGTCGTTGGTAGATGCCATCCATGAGGGGGCGTAAGGGCTGCGGGGTCTGGAAGTGGTGTTGGGGAGCGATTGAAGGGAAGTTGCTCTTAGGGAAGCGTGGGCAGCCTCTGAAGTTGGCCGTGTGTGGGCCTCCGCAGTTACAGCAGGTGGCGGGAGTGTCCGCGGGCTTCCTGCATTTTTTCCCCTAAAAAGGGACCCTCCTTATTAATGGTCGGCCGGTCATCACAAGCGCCCATTCCCCGCGAAATACAACAACTTTCGGGGTTCTGAGCGCTGCTTAAGCCGACCGGCCCGTGACCTACTCACGACGGTCGTTCCGCAAGTGCTTTATTTCTCTTGCGGTCGCGAACACGATCGGAGTCAAGCAAACATAATTTTTACAAGAATACAAAACCAAGAATTTACATATTATACAACATATACAAGGATTTCAATATCTATTTATCATTATACCACATACAAGTTTCTCCACCTAATCACAAGGGGTGACCGCACACGTCCCATACACGTCCGATACAACGGTACATTTTTCTCACTTTTCTTACGTATTATACATCACTGCCACTTTAGACTATTAAACTGTTATACGCACTCCCATGGACTGCAAGAGCTGAGAATCAGCGACAGATTGTCGACAACATGTCTACGACGAGTTCTCCGATTATTTGGACACATGGCTCGTGGCCAAGGGGACAGTGTGGAGAGGGTTACGGTCACTGGAAGCGTGGAAAGACGAAGTGCAAGCTGAAGAGTTCAGGACTATAACCGTAACAATATATTTTACAGACAGCGGAGCACATTCGTGGATGGATAGGAGTTGTTATAGGCTATCGTGAAAGTATCGATGCTGTCATTAGCTACATGACGTGATGGACGCACTTCTGCCACTTAACTGTAAAATAACACTGTTCTTCGCACTTACTACTGTTCTACGCACTTCAAAAGTACAAAATAAACAGAGTACCGATAAATAAAATATATTTACTCAGTTTAAGATGAATGACCTTTAACAAGCGAGCGGTCATTCAACACTTGGTCACCTCGCGTCGGATATGATTTCACTAATTGAATTAATATCCTCCGGCCATAGATTCCTCGGAAGAGGAATTTCAGAATGCAGTCGCTCTGTGTCGAGCCGCATGAGCAGGACTTGCAAAAACCATAACAGCGACCAGACGGATTAACTACCATTATCATTATTGGCGTTACAGAAGACTGCACCGCATCGAGACTGTCGTATTTATTTAGGGATTTATATATTAAATGGACGACCTTCATGGCCTAGTTGGTAAGACGCTCGTTTCCAAATTCGGGGGTTGCACGTTTGATCCATGCTGAAACCCAAATTTAAAAAAAAAGTTAATAGTCTGGTTTCCACTTCAGGCCTCTTGAACATCTTTCTGATCGTTTGGAAGAAATTGCTATATGGCAACACGCCCGCCAGGTTGTAATGTATACAACGAGTGGAATACAAAACAATAATTATTGCAATACCTTCTGGAGCTTCATCCATCCATTGACTAACAAGCAGGAAGTATGTGGTATGAGTTGTATTGTATGACAGTCAACATCAATATATTCCAACCAATCAGAAAGCTGTTAAAGAGGTCTTAAAGGAAAGTCATTCTAAACCCATTTTTATAAAATGGACACCAATGAAAACCGAACCAGCAACCCCTCAGCTGGAAGACGCGCGCTTTACCAAATAAGCTAAGAAGGTCATCCGAGAGTTTTTGAAAGTCGTTCAGAAATATCAGAGTTGAATAATCTCCAGGCGATGAATATTTTAATCTGTCAGTTATATTGGTTCGAATCCCGAGTTAGAGCACCTTTTAGAAGAGTCTGGTCTCTAAACTTAGTTGTGAAACGACGCTATAAAAACCCCACAGAGGGTTGCGAAAATAAAAAAAATAACTTACATGTACACGAGAAAATGAACACGTTTATTTAAAAAAGAACCACACCCTTGTATACATACTCGCGGCAATTTCAAATTGTTTAGCTGCGCTGTTAGTGACGTAAAAACAGTAGATATCCTCCTACCTTGTCGTCTTTGTGCAAGTACAACATTTTTGCTGCCTTTGCACAATGCTCAACACGATATTAAGTTTTGCAAAGGGGTCGCGAACTATTAATACTTTTTTTATCTTTTGGGCGGTCTTAAGGCCAAGAAGGTTGCGAACAATGGATTTATATATAAAAGTGTTTTATTTATTTAAAATCTCAACAATTTGCGTATTTTAAATAAATGTTTTATGATTTTTTTATTCTGCGTAACACATACAATAATTGATATTTGGATTATAAGTCCAATGCCCCTTATTTACACAGGATTATAAGTACAATGTCCTTATTTACACAGGATTATAAGTCCAATGTTCCTTATTTACACAGTATTATAAGTCTAATGTTCCTTATTTACACAGGATTATAAGTCTAATGTTCCTTATTTACACAGGATTATAAGTCCAATGTTCCTTATTTACACAGGATTATAAGTCCAATGTTCCTTATTTACACAGGATTATAAGTCCAATGTTCCTTATTTACACAGGATTATAAGTCCAATGTTCCTTATTTACACAGGATTATATTGTAAGTGCAATGTCCTTATTTACACAGGATTATAAGTCCAATGTTCCTTATTTACACAGTATTATAAGTCTAATGTTCCTTATTTACACAGGATTATAAGTCCAATGTTCCTTATTTACACAGGATTATAAGTCCAATGTTCCTTATTTACACAGGATTATAAGTCCAATGTTCCTTATTTACACAGGATTATAAGTCCAATGTTCCTTATTTACACAGGATTATAAGTCCAATGTTCCTTATTTACACAGGATTATAAGTCCAATGTTCCTTATTTACACAGGATTATAAGTCTAATGTTCCTTATTTACACAGGATTATAAGTCCAATGTTCCTTATTTACACAGGATTATAAGTCCAATGTTCCTTATTTACACAGGATTATAAGTCCAATGTTCCTTATTTACACAGGATTATAAGTCCAATGTTCCTTATTTACACAGGATTATAAGTCTAATGTTCCTTATTTACACAGGGTTATAAGTCCAATGTTCCTTATTTACACAGGATTATAAGTCTAATGTTCCTTATTTACACAGGATTATAAGTCCAATGTTCCTTATTTACACAGGATTATAAGTCCAATGATCCTTATTTACACAGGATTATAAGTAATGTTCCTTATTTACACAGGATTATAAGTCCAATGTTCCTTATTTACACAGGATTATAAGTCCAATGTTCCTTATTTACACAGGATTATAAGTCCAATGTTCCTTATTTACACAGGATTATAAGTCCAATGTTCCTTATTTACACAGGATTATAAGTCCAATGTTCCTTATTTACACAGGATTATAAGTCCAATGTTCCTTATTTACACAGGATTATAAGTCCAATGTTCCTTATTTACACAGGATTATATGTCCAATGTTCCCTATTTAAAAACCACCTCGATATATCCCTGCTTCTATAGTTAGTGACCAGTCCAGTAAGTACTAAACAATATTTATGTTTTATGTAAGCAAACAAATAAAATAACTAAATTTTCTGAACTTAAAATATAAAATTATTTTTCCAACATAAAATAAAGTTAAAAAATAAACATGATTTTTCACTTTTGATTAACCAATGTCACTATAACATGTTTTTGGCACTCACCGAACTGTAACTATTTGGCAGTAGCCCCACTATATTTTGAAGAGCTTACGGGGCTTTGTAAGCGGAAATGCTTATTTTTTTTATTAGAATGAAAGTATAATTATATCTACAAAATATTTGCCTTTACATAATTCGTTAATAAAGAGTTTTATGAAATCGTGTTAATTACATATAATCGAAACTATCATACAAGACATCGTAATCTATTGTCGGACAATTTAAGAAGTGACATTGAGACATTTCAATAATATAAGATTAAAACATACCATCACGTCGTTTCCCCGTTGGGTAAGGCAGGGAGGACAGAGCGCCAGACTTTCCCATCTCGACACACACACATTTCGCCTCTTCCACATCCCTACACCTGATACATCTCCTACAATTTCCCTTATTGCTTACATATTCTTCTTTCAAAATATCATTCACTTGATCTAACCACAATTTCCTTGATGTTCATCTTCCACACCTTACTTTCACATTCACATTTTGGAACTTTTATAATTTAACGTGATGTACAATAATTTGTAAAAATTATAATTGAAGAGAATTTTTTTATTGACATGTGTGTATGTATATATACATACCATCACACCATGCCCCTTTTGGGGTAGTCACGGAGAACAGATTTCTACGCTTTTTAATCTACACACATCCTTATGCTCTTCGATATCTAACATATATTATACTTACATCTTGTTTTTACAGACTCATCTGTTTTTCATATTGCTTATTTTTCGCTCAGTTAAAATTTTATCCAATATTATGGCCAACACGTACGGCGACGAATCGCGGCATACATGCATACTCAAGCGCAGGCTTCCCCAAACTTATTGAGTGGAGATCCACGTTAAAGGCCCTTTCTCACGGTTCACGTTTAGTTGACCGATTAAAGTTGATCAACAAAAGTTGAATGAAATCTGTAGTGAGAACCTTTGTTTCAATAGAGTTGATCAACTTTTTAGTTGATCAAGAAAAGTTAAAAAAAAGTTTAGTTGGCCGATTAAAGTTGATCAACAAAAGTTGAATGAAATCTGTAGTGAGAACCTTTGTTTCAATAGAGTTGATCAAGAAAAGATTGACCCAGTCAAACTTTATCGTTCAAGTGATAAGTCATCCGCCATTTGCTTTCAAGTTGAAACCTGTCTTGAAACGTGTTAACATGTGAATTCAAGTTGATTGTCAAGTTCGCTTTCAACTCGATAAATATAAAAATAAAGATGCAAGGGGAAATGCTTTCGACGCCATTTTTAACTGAATTAAATTGAAACTGTTTATTGAATCAGTTTCTATTGAAACGTGTGAACAAAAAATGATTCAAGTTATATTCAACTTTTGTTGATCAACTTTAATCGGTCAACTAAACTTGAACCGTGAGAACGGGCCTGTTTTAAACTTTTGTTGATCAACTATAATCGGTAAATTAAACTTGAACCGCGAGAACGCGCCTTCACTACAGATTTCATTCAACTTTTGTTGATCAACTTTAATCGGTCAACTTAACTTGAACCGCGAGAACGCGCCTTGAGATATTGAAAATGCTAGCTGGTTATATGTGTGTTTATTTGTATATACGGCTTATAATCATAATTACGGTAGATAAGCGTAACTTTGCTATCGCAAAGAATTGTATACAGCCGATAAATTTGACGCTAAAATCAATGTTTTATTGTTTTTTGTCAAAACGTTCACATGCCCGATCTGGCCCGTTGGTCATAGTTTAGGGATCTCTACTCTAGTGTTTCTAAATCCAAAAGCTTGAATTTTGAGGCCAAAGACATTTTTGTCTCCAATACGCGCTCTTCAAAATGTCAATATTATCATTACGTATATGTTTAAGAATATCGTCGACTTCTCGCAAAATATATAGATACACCTTCGGGTATAGGATGGTTCAAAAGTAGATTTAGTAAAATATATGTATTTTTTAAATTAACTAATTAAAAAAATAAAATATCTCTATTATTAAAAAATATTTGTTTAACAATTCACCGCGTCATAAAATAACTATGTAGGTAAGTAATGTGTAATTATAGTGATTTATGTTGAAAATTCTTATGTCATATTAATGTTATTTAATTATTTGTAACTGCCTATCTATCGTAATTACTCTATTTTTTTGTATTCACCATAATTTTCCATTACATGATTAACCCTAATAGTTTATTTACAAATTATAGGAATTCAGTTTATTCTTATTTTTTTCGTTATCTATGCGTTTAATTGAAATAATAGACACTCTGATTACTTTTGAAACTTCACAATGCAATGACATTTTTTTTCAGCGCGAAATGACCTGCAATGTTCCAACACATTCGCTATTATATATTTCAATTGTTTTTTTTTCAAATGAACACCACGTACAACTTTTGAATTTGAAAATATAACTATTAAATACTTTCGGGTGATACTGTAGTTGAGAGCAAAGACGGACGAGTGACCAATGACAGACCAGAATGAGCTCAATACACTGATGCATTGTACGTACTATAAAAACAATTTTGAATGTATGTGTAAAGGTCTTTATATTAGGTCCCCACATACGAAACCGGCGTTTTGCCGTACTGGCAACTTTGATCTCAAATATCTTCTCTTTGGTTAGGAATTTCAAATTCAAATTTATACAGCTATTTACTCAAGTATTTGTGTTTCGAAAATTATAATTAATTTGTTTTTTCCTCAATTGTTTTTTTTCTTTGCGTCACTCAGTTTACAAAATGGAAAACTTGAAATATCGCGTTATTTACGAGTACGAGTTCCACCGTGGCACCAGTGCTGCAGAAACGGCTCGAAGGATTAATGATGTATATGGCGACGGTGCTGCAAAAGAAAACACAGTGCGTTTTTGGTTCCAACGTTTTCGTTCTGGAAATTTCGACCTGCAGAACAAGCCCCGTGGAGAAAGTTGATAATGAAGAATTGAAGGCTATTGTGGAAGCGGATCCATCGCAAACCACGTCCGAGTTAGCTGCAGGCTGCGGTGTTAGTGATAAAACTGTTTTAATCCACTTGAAGCAAATTAGGAAGGTGAAAAAGCTTGAAAGGTGGGTACCTCACGAATTGAGTGAAGCAAATCAACAAACGCGCGTTGACTGCTGCGTTGCATTGCTCAACCGGCACAATAATGAAGGGATTTTGAATCGAATCATTACCTGTGATAAAAAGTGGATCCTGTATGATAATCGGAAGCGCTCATCGCAATGGCTGAACCCTGCCGAACCAGCCAAACCATGCCCCAAGCGAAAATTGACTCCAAAAAAGTTACTTATGAGCGTTTGGTGGACTAGTGCTGGTGTCGTTCACTACAGCTTTCTTAAATCTGGCCAGACGATTACGGCAGATGTCTATTGTCAGCAACTGCAAACCATGATGGAAAAGCTAGCTGCTAAACAACCGAGGCTGGTTAATCGCTCTAGGCCACTGCTGCTTCATGATAACGCTAGACCACACACTGCACAACAGACGGCTACCAAATTAGAAGAGCTTCAATTGGAATGTCTAAGACATCCACCGTACTCTCCGGACCTTGCCCCAACAGATTACTATTTTTTTCATAATTTGGATAACTTCTTGCAAGGGAAAAAATTCAACTCCGATGGGGCAGTCCAAACCGACTTCAAAGATTTTATTGATTCCCGTCCGAATGGTTTTTTTAGTAAAGGGATCGATGAACTACCTATGAGATGGCAAAAGTGCATAGATAGCAATGGTACATACTTTGATTAAATAAATATATTATATTAAAAAAAAATCAACTTTATGTTCCTCCCAAACAAAACGCCAATTTCACATGTAAGGACCCAATATTTTGCGGGAACTATACGAATGAATTAATTCAGGGGTGCGATATGTGAAATGGATAAGAAGACATTACGGAATCCGAGCATAGTAGAAACCTCTACGAGAACCTCGACCCCCTGTGATGGGATGAATGAACAAGTAACAACAGAACAGTTAATACGTTTAATTAATACGTTTAATTAACCGTGGACAGCTACTGATGGGTGGAATGATGGAGGGTCCGCAGCGTCAGCAATCGGAGCTGATGAAGGAAGGTGCGTGGTGCGTGTACTTGCTCGAACACATGAGGAACTTGGCAGAACTAAACGGTCAAGCATAGAGATCGGTGAACAGCCAATTGCGTGGTATTTGCAAAAAATCTATTGTACAAACGGCATTTTTAGTACAAGCTTAAGTTTATATTTTTATTTAAATTACACTTAAGTTGGTAGTATGAACCGACTGGAAGCATTCGAGATGTGGATGCACCGGAGAATGGTACGGATACCCTGGACGGATATGGTCAGCAACACGAGGGTTCTTCAAAGAGTCAAAGTTGATAGAGAGTTGCTGACTAATATTAAAATCCAAAAGGTGTCCTACTTGGGTCATGTACTTAGAGGAGCAAAGTACAAATTACTGCACCTGATCATCCAAGGCAAAATAGAGGGTCGAAGAGGTGTTGGCAGGAGGCAAATCGCCTGGCTCCGTAATATACGTGATTGGACTGATAAGGAGCGTCGGGGATCTTTTTCGGGCTGCCAGGGACAAAGATGTCTACTCTCAGGTGATATTTAACGTTGGAGGGACCTGACATGACACTGAGAAGAACAAAATGATAAAACTATAAGTAGTATTTTCTCAGGTGATGGGAGAGTTACGAGGGATATTGAATGACGTATAGCGATAAGAAACAAAGTCAATAGGTCACTCAAATACATATACTCGAACCGGACAGTATCAAAAAGTTGCCAAGATGATCGTTCACAGCAGATTTTTAAATATTTTTTTTATATGGGAGTGAAACGTAGACGTGGAACAAGACTGAAAAGAACCGAATAAATCGTATAGAAATGCGTACACTTCGAATAATATATAGCGGGACAATATATTTATTTAATTAACGACACAACAGTGTCTTTTATACACAAATGAACACATGACAAGTTATACAAGTACTTAAAATTATTGACAAATAATACAAAACTTGTCTTAAACTAACATGTACAGGAGATACAAAAAGCAGTAGTAATAATAAATTATTAAGTCATTGTTTAAAATTATTTAATATTAATAATTAATATATGACAGAATACTGAATGAAGTGATTAGGGATGACTGTGAACTTAAAGCTGATGAAGTGATTAGGATGACTGTGAACTTAAAGCTGATGAAGTGATTAGGATGACTGTGAACTTAAAGCTGATGAAGTGATTAGGATGACTGTGAACTTAAGGCGGACATGTTGATTACGATGCAGAACAGAAATTGGCATACATAATTTGTTTCATCAAACACTGTTTATTGCACTTGATGTTATATTGTATACAATTAATATTTTTGACAACTTCCATTTCACTGATTGATTGAAGAAAAAAAATTTTTTTTGGGGCCGACAACAATGAGTGAAGATTTAACACTTAATGTGCAAAAACTCAACGCAATAATCTTTAATTAAAGTGACATGCCTGTTTCGCTTTACAAAAACACTGTCGAACTGTACTCAAAACGTTGCTTACTAAGCTTTTGATAGCAAAATCAAAAGCTGGTAATTTTCAACATGTCAGGATGGTCGTCTCCTGTTAAGTTTTAAAGCACAGATTGTAAAATATTTTGCTATACGAGTATAGTGGTTATTACTTACTTTAAGTTAAGTGCCCATGATTCCACTAACACTGACCAAACGTAGCATTTGACTAACCGTTGTCGAAGTTTCAAGTTTAGATTATCATCGCAGAATACGCTTCTCATTTTATTAAAAGTCGCACGAGATGATTCAATTCTGCACTTGACTTCGGTTTCTGGGTCGAATTCTTCCACTAGGATACTTTCGGGGTATTTAAATTTTTTCACTCTCTCTATATCAGCACCGTTCAATGTAAGACGTGCTCCTGCCGGTACCAACTACCAACGCTACCACATAAAACCAGATTTCGAACCCAGAACCCTTGGTTCGTGAGCCAAACGATTTAACCACTGGGCCATTAGGACAGACATTTTTTTATTGAGTATAAATATAATTTATATTATATGAATGTCATGTTTCATAAATGCCTACATAAATAAATATACATTCGTTTTATTTTGGATACCAGCTACGTGTAAAAACTAAATATGGACATGTATTGTTTTCTTTTGAATGGTTGCCTATTTAATATTAATAATTCTATAATTGTGGGTCACATTTGAATAAGATTTTTATATCTTGAATCTTACAAAAGGCGTTTGTTTCACTTTGCGGTTTTATATTTATAATTTTTCAGTAAAATAAATTAAACGCATTTTATTTCTTTTTTACCAGTTCACTACCGGTTTCAGAGACCTCCGTCTTCCTCGTCAGGTGTAAATGTTTTCACCACTGTTTTATTTGAGTTCACTACCGGTTTCAGAGACCTCCGTCTTCCTCGTCAGGTGTAAATGAACTAAATCATGTCTTAATATATTTTTTCTAATTTTGATAGACACGTGAGAGGGGGAGGGGAGTAGTTGCTAATAAGGGCAGGGGAATAGGCAGGCGTCAAAAGAGTGGCTTTTGAACGGGAAATATATTGAATGTACCTATTACAATTATAAAAATATATTTAGACATAATTCAGTTCATTTTTACCTGACAATGAGGACAGGGGTCTTTGAAACCGGTAGTGAACTCAAATAAAACAGTGATGTGTACAAAATATAACTGTTTTGTTTATTTCTTTTAAAATTTATAATATGTTTATATTTTGATTTAAATCTTCCTCTTCGTTATTCAACAACTGTGTTTTATCGCTATTTCTTTCATGATTTATATTGGGTTGATGCAAAAGTAATGATCGTTTTTTATGATCCCAGGTAAAAAAAATCGCAGGTAATAAATGATGAATAGTATCTTCTTTTGAATGATTCCATTGTATAAAGGATGCTTTCCCTCTACTTTCTATTCAGTTTTGGCCTGGCCAGAGTACAGTGAAAAGCCCTTGTATTTTTTCAAAATGTCGGTCGATAAAGTGCATTTACGTCATTGTTTACTTTATGAATTCCGTAAAGACAATACCGCGAGTGTGGCAACCAAAAACATTTGCGACATGTATGGAGCAGATGTCATCAAAGTTCGACAGGTACGAAGATGGTTTACAAAATTCCGATCTGAGGATTTTTCACTATTTGATAAACCACGTACCGGGCGGCCATTGAAGTCTGATGACGACAAGTTAAAAGTCATAATTGACACAAATCCACGTCTAACCACCAGGGAGATCGCGTCGATGATGGGAGTCAACCAAACAACCGTATTAAGACATTTGAAGCGTATGGGGATGGTTTCGCGGTACAACGTTTGGATACCTCATCAATTGTCGGCTGCCAATTTATTGGATCATGTTTCAACGTGCTTTGCTTTGAGTGCGAGACAAAAACATGAACCTTTTTTGCATCGTTTGGTAACAGGAGATGAGAAATGGGTCGTGTACAACAACGTGACAAGAAAAAGACATTGGGCTATACCTGGACAAGCCCCATTAACAACTTCGAAGGCCGAAATCCATCAAAAAAAGTAATGCTTTGTGTTTGGTGGAATTGTAAGGGTATTGTGTATTTTGAACTCTTGGAACGCAATCAGACAATTACAACAGAACGATATTGTCAGCAATTATCCAAATTGAACATCGCCCTTCAAAAGGATAGACCAGAATTGGTAAACAGAAAAGGGGTAGTGTTTCATCCCGACAACGCGTGACCACATGTGGCTTTGATGACCCAATACAAGCTAAATGAGTTGAATTGGGATGTTATCAAGCATCCACCGTATTGTCCAGATCTTGCTCCTTCCGATTTTTATTTATTACGATCGCTACAAAAAATTTTAAATGATAAAAAATTTGATACAATAGAGCAGGTAAAAACATCCCTTACTACATTTTTCGCATCAAAATCCACGGAATTTTACACTAATGGTATTAATAAGTTGATAGAAAGATGGGAGAAGGTTATAAGAACTGATGGAAATTATAAAATTGATTAAATAAATATTACAAATCTTAAAAAAAAATGTTTAATTGTATATGTAAAAAACGATCATTAATTTTGCATCAACCCAATATATAATATAATATAAACAGCTCGCGAGTCGTACAAATAATCAGGCGGGCCGCAGGTTGGCCATGCCTGATCTAACACGTAAGTCTTAATGAACAATCCAATTGTGAACGCCTAATTGCCGTCTTGAGTACAAAGGATTTACAATTCACTATATTTTTTGCGCTTAAGACGGCGAATCTACTCGGCTTACCCGCGTGAGATGAGCTGTTGCTAACACGGCCAGCCGATAGCCGGGATATGGGGGAGATGAGTGGAGATCTGACAGCAACGGCCCGTCTGCCGGCCGTCATTGCGCGGTAGGAGAGGGCGGCGGGAAGCGGGGCGGGGGAGGCCGGCTCGCAGCGGTCATGGACCCTCGCCCAAAACCTGCGGCGGCCTTGGATGCCCCTGTTCCCCCTGCCTAAACCGCTGGTCTTCCGCTCACCCGGGGAGGTCCGTCACTCTCACAGAGATATATCTGCCGAGGATTCCTATCGCCAGGGTCGTGGTTATATTTTGTGCAACGTCTCCATCGCACGCAGTTGATAAACACAAGAAGACGCCACAAATTGTTAATTTAAATAGTCAAGTCGTTTACTGAAAATGTCTCTATTTTCATGTTAACTTCCATGTTGACCTCCGTGGCCTTATTGATAGGACACCTGTTTTTAATCCGAATTTTGCCAACTCGATTCTATTTGATACTAATTTGTTTTAAGAAATGTATTTGTATTGGACGTATAAGTATGTGTCACATAGATTAGTACAATTGTTATCTAGTTATAAGTAGTATGGAGGTGTTAATTATTTCTAAGAATTCATATATTAAGATTATAAAAAAGTTAAAATAAAACATGTAGGAAAATAAGATTAAGTAAGTTTATAAATTATAATACAATATATAAATGAGATTAGTTAACCCTGAGAGATCGGCGCACTGCTATAGCAGTGGAAGAAATTTGTTCTACCCTTGTATTCTAAATGAATTATATTCATTTAGAATACAAGGGTACAAATTCTAAAATATATTTATGTTGTAAAAATATATTTTTTTTGTTGTTTTGTTGTTTAAAATAAATATTTATCACGAACGTCCGAATCATAAATATATCTCGGCACTAGATAGACAATTATATTTTTTTCTCGTAGCACTCTCAGGGTTAAGTAATAAATGTGTATATAGGTCTATACCTAATATTTGCACCATATATTACTTTGTTTAATAAAAAAAAAAATTAGTACATTTATTTAGTATTTTATCTGTTAACATTGTTTGAAAATCATTTTTTGCAATATTGTTGTAATAAAACGCCCCTTAGCGTGGTCCTCGTATTATCACTACTTATGATCGGACATCTCCTGAGCACGATAAACGCGTGACAAGCGTTGAACTAACGCAAAATGACTGCATAAGCGGTCCAATCGAGGTGCTTGCAATGTGCGATAGACTAAACATATGAGACAAAAAATTGAGCAAACATATTATCGTCTTCTCAAACGTCATAGTGTGTTTATATTTTTACAGACTTCTATCGGCCAACAAGACATATTTCCTCTTCACCGAGACTCGTTGAAGTTACGGCAGTCTCTATTTTAGTCTTTGTACCGGCGTATTAGTCTGGTTACTTCAAGCCTCTTTAAACAACTTTCTGGTGGTTTGGTGATTGCAATATACTCATCAGGTTGTAATGTATACGTCAGGGGTGCTCAAACGGTCGATCGCGGGAGGTTTTTAAGTCGATCAATTACATATTATAGTTTTGAAATTTCTGACATTCAATTTATAAAAAGTACACTAAATGTACTTTTTATAAATTGAATGTCATACATAATATTTGTTAATATAGTAACGAACATTAAATATTAAATTATCATCTATCTGATAATTTAACATTTAATGGAAGTTATTTGGGTTCAGATAACTCTATCTCGTCCAGTTACCAAACGCGTCTCAACCTTCCGAGACACAAACATGAAGGACGTCGAAAGCATGTTTGAAACAAATAGCCTGTCGGTTAACAGCATTGTTTGGGTCAACTTATTTGTGCGAGTCTGCTTTAGAAGAAATGGAAATAATTAAATCTAAATATCGTAATCCGCTCGGCTCAGTGACGGACATCTTAATTCATGCTTGCGTTTGCTTGGCACATGCAGTAATTACGTGCCATCCTATGAAAAGTATGCAGAGGGCATGCAGTGCAGTGCCATGCATCGACATCAAAAGAACGTTAGTTACAGAACACTTATTATTTCAATGATAATACTTATTTATATGTGATCATCTTTGCAATTAATAAATACTCGTACTTACCTTTATAAACTTTGTATTGTATTTTTGCCTAGTCGATCGCTTGCCGCCTAATGCTTTTATGGTAGATCGCCGATGGTTCAAGTCTGAGCGCCTCTGGTATACGTAATATAACACGATCGTTGTCCATAGTCTAATGGTTAGCATTCATGCGGCGCAACCGGGCGTCCCAGGTTCGATTCCTGACGGATTCATTTCCGGACTGGTCTTACGCTTAAGCCATTTTACATCTGAATTTGTGTTTTTTTCTGTAGCTTGTATGCTAGGCAACCAGGTGGCGCTCTTACTAGCGTCATTGATGCCCCACAACATGCCTTATTTTCCGTTGAGCTAATTAGGAAGCAGCTCTCTTGAGGGGATTTATTTCGCTTTCTGGTTTGAAACCATTTGAGTTCACACGAAACTCGCGATTCGTCATCGTACGGTTTGGAACACTACTCTGCTCGTGAAAAGGGAATAACACTCGCACACTTCTAACGCGTATAGTCATTGCAATCAGGCGAACTCTTTCATCAGACTGGGACTTTTTTTTATTTTTCTAAAACCTGATGATCGCTCAGTAAATCAGGGTCTACAATTGTATCTCACCGCATCACTAACGCGGATTGGCTGAGGACCATTTGAATAAATAAAACACTTTACACGAGGATATTTAATTATAAATAATTTTATGATTTTACTAATTGCACGACTACCTACGACACATGTTTCCAACATCTAACACATCGATCAATAAGGCCCGAGACTAACTACTAAAACAACATTTGTTTGCCAAAATTCTGCTTTATTCATCAACATAGTCTCCTTCAAGAGCGATACATTCATTCCAACGCTTTCCTAACTTTTCTATGCCAGCCGTGTGGAACGATTTATCTTTGGTTTCAAAATAGGCGTTAGTTTCGGCAATCACTTCTTCATTGGAGCCAAATCTCTTTCCCTGGAGCATCTTTTTGGGGTCTGCAAACAGCCAATAGTCGCTGGTGGGCAAATCTCGAATCTCACGATGAGAAATCGGCATTATTGATACTTTTGCGCATTAAGAATCGGCATTTTTCCCCATTTTTGCGCTTTATAGACTAAGAAGTGGCATTTTCACGCTTTTCCGCACGAATGGAGGGGGAGCCCCAAGACATGAGGTAGAATCATGTGACACGGCGATTAATGTAATTAGTGGCGTAACAATTTATTATTAAACATTATAAAATGGAATTCCACAAAGTTCAAGCCGAAACCTTAAATAAAACATTTCTAATTAAAGTTTTCCAACTCGGCGACAACACCCCTAGCGGCGCTCCTCGCCCTCAGTGCGGCTCGTCTTCATTATTGGGCACTATTGGGCTTGCCCGCGCTGATTGGACGTGAATGCCATTGACAAAGAATCACTTTCCACTGCACTCGATACTGGCCGAGTACGTGTTTTCTGTTCTCGTATTTATTACGTCCGCTCTACGATGTTTATCTTTTTAATATAAACCAATTAAAAGACCTCACATGGAATTCTCAAAAGTCAAATATATAAATACCATACCTAGGACTTCGTATTATAAAATAATAACATTTTTTTAAGTTGAATTATTATCCTTGGAATTTTCAATTTTTTTAAATTATATTTTTATATCGATTTTTGGATGCCGGGGATAAGTGAAACGTGTACGTGGCAATAAAGTGATCAATGTGGTATTAATAAGAGCGTTGCGTACAATTTTTATAGGAACAATGTATAGCAGAATGGGTACATTAACCGTTCCCTCCCTGTGATGTGTAACTAGTACACATAGCTTCTAAAAAACTTTAATATCTCTATAAATATAATAAATACTGGGTTCGGATTTTAGGTATTCCTCCTTAATACTCGTACATTTACGCATTGAATGAATAAAATAATATTAATAATAATTATTATAGCACTTATCTCGCACACAACTGTTTGTAACCAAGTTTTTCCTACACAATATCACCAAGGAGACTTCGAGAAATGTCAGGAAATTCCTCGTAAAGGTCGTCAAGCGTCACATGGCGGTCATTTCGCACTTGTTCTTCAATTTTTTGCACAAGTTCGTCAGAAATCACTGCCTTGCCTCGTCGTGAGTATCAGTACGGCATTCTCTGAACAACCGTACCCACTTCGTGACATGTTTTCGACTCATCACTTCACTACCTTAAACTTCCACGAGCTTCCGATGGATATTCGCGGCGGTATTGTTCTGCAAAGTCAAAAAAAC